>LUGF01027706.1:168407-186568 GCA_001625245.1 Calycopis cecrops | reverse complement strand
TTTCGCTTCTAACCCGTCGTCTTTATGGTGTATTTAAGCGTTTGACTAGAACACGATTTTCCTGTTCGGGATCCAGTTTAGGATCAATCAAGGATGGCAAAAAATTCAGAAAGAAACGTTAAAAGCGTGTGGGCAGATAGCTTTTTGAGTTTTTTGTTGTTATTGCCGGCTTGAAGTCCAGAAATTCTTCACTTTAGCATTAAGTGATGGCATGCTACACTGTAGCTGAATTGGGCCGGCACGAGCTGACAGATTCCCTCTTTTTAGGATTCCGTAGCCAAATAGAAGCCTTCTAAATTGGAAAAATGAGTGTCCCCCCCCTCTAACATTTAAAATAAGAGAGTGGGAAATCTAAAATGAATAATGTAGCACAAGCAGACATAATATCTCGGTAGCGCCAAATAATCAAGCTGTTTAGATATAACTTACTCATCAACAACTTTATCCGCTCTACGTCAAATGTAGTAGGAGTGAGCTGATATTGAGCTGCCTGAAGGTGACAGCAGTACCTACATCAAACCTTATAAAGTTGCAGGCGATGGGGTGGCGTATTTACTACTTTGCCCTAGTTTAGAGACTAATTTAGGCTGCGGTTCCACTCAGCGCGGAACTACGCTTTACTCAATATGTCGACACCAAGTATTCCGGTACAAGCCGATGCCTCTAAGAAAGTGTTTTCAACTGCATATGAATGGGTTTCAGTAATAGAATCTAGGTTTTAAATACGTAAGTTTGGATGAATGTAGGTATTAATGTTTGTTTTGCCTGTGACGTTGGCAATGAGACATTGCTAGATACCTACTACGTAATAAAAAAAAATAAAACGTTTGGATTCATTAGGTAACCTACATTCTATTATTTTGTGATATTTTTTGTCATACAAGATTAAATCAGTGCAGGATAGGCCGGCAATCCTCGACATGCTTGGGTTCTGGCGCTTTTATTCACCTAAGTAGGTTCTCCAGCATTGGTTGTCACCATTACCTACTTATGTTTTTAGATTTATGTGTCTAGTTCTCTGCTACGCATTTAATTCCCTTCCCCAGGAATTTTTACTATACGAACTAGGAGATCACGCGCTGTCTATGTAGCTACGTAATATTGTCGCTCATTGATTGTATTATTTGTAATGTAAGGGGGCAAAAGAGAAGACTGGACCTCGAGAGCGGTATCTAATGTTATGTGTGGTCCATCGCCATTGATTGAATGAAACAATGCAAAAAACTGAAAAGTACAAGAACAAAAAGACTATGTAAGTATATTTACAGGGAACGTAATCTTCAGAGATAGGGATCTGATCGTGAAATTAATTGAATAGCAAAAAGATAAGGTAAGCTATTTAAGAGTGACATAGGTAGATATACAGGGTTACTTTTTGGTCACAAGGAAGTAAACATCATTCCAAGGTATTTTAAATTTTATCGTCTAATTGTAATATTTTGTTAAATAAAAATCGATTTGAAATGGTCCTTAACAATACATTGATCGTTGTTCGCACACGAAATGTATCGATTTTAAGGTCAATGACACTGGCCGATCGTGACTTGCGAGTCTGATGCCACGTGGTGACAAAGAAATATGTTTATACCTAACATGGGACATCGTAATTGCTGCTAATTATTTTTCTATTTCTTTTTATTTCATTAATTGAATGTTCTATTGATTCTGAGTCAAACTTGAAAATTTGGCCGGTGACCAAAAAGTAACCCTGTATAGTGTATATTTTTTTTTTAAATATCTATTTGATTAATCAAATTATGACTCCCTAAGAAGTGGGTAGAGGTGACTTAATTAAAAATAATCTTAATAAACAAAATGTTTTTGGTAATGTTTTATTACAATATAATGTTGAATATAGATCCATTACATAATATTTTTACAGCCAAGCTATGTGAGTATGTAGGTATAGTACCTATCATTCATATCACTTATCATTTAAACAGTTTGGCCGACAGTTTTTCTGCAACATTTTAATATTAAAAAGACTATTAATAAATGAGGTTTAATTTTACGACTTATAAAAGTCTATTATCTACACTCGAGAACAGACATCATCAAATGTCCCAGAGCAGCAGCACATTTATTTTACTTTTGCCTACTGCCAAATGAACCTCAGGTAAAGCATTTAAAATTAAATATCTAATAAGACATCGTATACTTTTTCTTATTGGAGTGGGGAAGCAGAAATCTAGATACGTTAGGACTTATTTTGATCTCAGGGCAATTAAGTTGTTGCGTGAGAAGCTTTTGCTATTGTTAAACACGTCAACTTTTTCATCATTAGTTTGATGATCAGGAATGCAAGATTACAAATTACAAATCAAGTTTTTAAATATATTTTGTATCAGACAGTCTGCCATTTATTTTTGACGACGTACAAAAAGTGATGATTATTGTTATTGTTGTGAAATCTGCTTACCTATTCCAAAGGACATGTCTCTATGTCTAAAGTCTTAGAGCCTTAGATGAAGTATACACTTAGAGCTATGAAGATAGAGAGCATTTTTCGAAAGTCAACTAAAGTATAGTATAGTACCTAGGTATAGTATAGTATGCAGTTTAAATTATGTTGAAAGGTAATAGTATAAAAGATATTATATTATATTATAAAAAAAAAAACAAAGTAATACTTAAGATACACCTTGATTAAATAAAATACTTACTATTTATACTTTTTGTTATAAAAAGCTCGCCTATACAAAAAGTAATTAATCAATGAATTATTTAATCAAAGTATATTATAAAATTCTATCGAGAAGTGACAAAACATTCCATCGAATATGTATATAAAGTACTACAATAAATGGCTCATCTGAATTGCTATAACTTTTCAAATTGTAACTAAGGGTCAATTCACACCAAAAGCGCGGCGAAGGGCAGCGAAGCGGAGCGCAGTTTATGTGTCATATAAATTTCAACTTTATTTTCATTACTATAGTACTTATTATCCAATTCTCGCGACTTCTGGAGCATTCCAGCGACTTCTCGCGCATTCCAGCGACTTCGCGGGAATCCGCGCGTCTCGTACGAGTTTCTCATGCGATAATAAGTATTATAGTAATTAATATAAAGTTGAAATTCATATGACACATAAACTGCGCTCCGCTTCGCTGCCCTTCGCCGCGCTTTTGGTGTGAGTTGACTTAGGGTCAACTAAGTTTAAAAGTTGATTTTTCTTCCTTCGGCCTCTACATAGAGCTAATTTTCTCTAACCTCAATATTTATTTTTATTTTAATTTTTTAATTATATTTTTTAAGCCTACCTATCTAATCATAGCTACCAATTATTTACAAGTTGAGCTTATTTCATTGAAATTTGAATGTCGTTATTCTATGAACTATCTATGGAACTTTTAGGCTTAAAAACAAAATGTTTCCTCACCTTTGGCAACAAAATAATACACGACAGAGGTCTTATAAGACACGCGCATAAGTTTGCAGAACATAATATCAAATTTATTAATATATTACTGTCTGTTTGTATATCGCTGTATGTCGTGTGGAGACCGTAAACATAGAAAAGCGACCGAGGAGCACACAATAAAATGTAAACTACAATTAAACATAGCGATAATTTTAGTGCTGCTAATGAATCATTGGCGCCAATTCTTGACAGTTTCTTTTTGTTTCTTAATTTGCAAATAATAAGTGCAGCCGCTGTAGATAGAATTAATAATGGTAAAAATAAATTAAAAATTGATATCATGGAATGCATATATCGTTTGTGGCTAGAATCGGTTAATGTACATTCCACAACATCGTTATGTTTTTCAGTTGTAGCAAGTGTAAACTCTGGTACGCTTAACGAAGCAGATAAAATCCACACGAAAGCAGTTGGTAATGAAATATTTACTTTAGTTTTAACAAGACGATAATCAATGTTCATTGTCCGTGGTGTGGAACTGTCGCTCGCTACCAAACTGTGTCTTGAACATCTTATTTCTTCATCATCTTCATTTCGCCCGCTCGTATGCATTGCTTTTTCCTCAAGATTGATCGTGGCAAGGCTATGAAATGCTATAGTGGTGACCAAGTATAATGAGGCTGAGGATGCGAAGATACTGAGGCCTCGGTATGCTATACAGCTGTCTCTCCCGAATATCCATGATCTTGTGTTGGATGACCACAACTCCAGCCATAAAGATGTCCCTAATAATAAGGTGTCGGCCAGGGCCAGTTGTATGATGATGCAGATTAGTCCTGAAACAATAAGTAAAAATAGGTATACAACGAGTATGTATGTTTTGTGGTCTAGTGGTCAGTAAGTCATTGAACATAACCACAAACGTGAGGTCAGGGGTTCCAATCCCAGGTAGAACCAATGTGTTACAGTTCGAAGTCTGGAATTTGACGGTTTTATGCCTCCGAGAGCACGTGAAGCCGTCGGTCCTGGGCCTGAAGTCTCTCCGGGCGTGACGGACTGCCGTCTTATCGGGTTATAAGTTCACCTGAGCAGCACACACGTCCTTATAGCGCATAATAACATGTGCTGCGCTTTTGGCTAGTTTCTGTAGAGATGGCCGCTGTAGTCGAAATTCGGTTTTAATAGTCTAACACGACATTATAGTATTATTTTTACAATGTTGATTCAATGATTCATTCATTCATATGTCATTTCATTCATTCATTCATTCATTCAAATGATCAATGATTATTTATAGCATACATACTATATTTCTACATAGCTATATTTCTATAAAACATCACTACTTTTATAATCTATACGACAATTTAAAATAAAATGTAATTTCAACAAATTACTTTTATTCTAGAGCTGCGTCACAACTTCTCTGAAAATTTTCGTCTTTTATATCACATATTTTGTTTGAAAAAACGAGCACGTTTGGATACATGTGTGCATATGTAGGTACATCTAGTTTCTTTTTACTTTTGCTTTAGCTCAGGCGTCTGGTAAGAAGTAAGCAGACTATGAAGTACCTATAAATAAGTTGTGTGCCTACGTATAAGAAATCACAGAGGTACTGTTTGCTATATTATTATTTATAAAATAAAATAAACACAAATGAGTATATAGGTACACAAGTATATACTTTCATAGCTGTAATTTAGCTACTACGCTTAATAAATTATAAAATAACATATTTCCATATTTAAAATTCGCCGCCCTATGAAGTAAACAAAAAGCTCTTGATGGGAGCTTTCTTTGTTGCTGTTGTATCTTACGTTCTTAGCTTATTTTCCGATTGATATTTTGGTAAGTTAAGTATAGTAAATAATTTTGTATCATTAATGTATTTTTTTCTACATAAATTATTTAATTTTAGTTTAAGTTTTTATCAAGGTGTAGGTATAAGTTACTTATGCAGTAAAAAAAATAAGTATTGTTCATGCATTTGAGTCTTATAAATGCCTATCTTCATTACTTACTTATTTAGAATTTATAGTTTTGTCTATATTACATGCATATTTGTTCATAATAATTAGCTTTGGGTTCTTACAGCTTGCTTAATCAGTTCATATCCACCTCTCACTTATCCTTTGTCAAACTTTGATTGAGACTACATAGCGTGCGGGGCCATAAACATTCACTAAATTGCATTGGTAATTACCGTTTTTGGAACACTTAAAAAGCGCGGCCAGCAAGGAGAAATTGGCAAATACTCCGGCGCCGGCGACGCAGGAGACACACGCGGCGAAGACGAGTGGCGGGAACAGCGGGTCGGGCGCGCGCTCCGACATGGCGTCGACTGTCGGGGAACGCACTGGGATCAATGACTTCAGACACCGCGTCACTCGCCTCCTCCGCCGACCCTTACCGTTTTTTTTGCCAGTGAATCACCAGCAAACATGTGCAGGGACACAGGATAGCGGTACAGGCACATTCATTGTTGAAATTATTTCGTTTATTATTCCGCACGCTAGCTTCCTAGGCATAGTGTATAAAATCACACGACTATCAAAATACGAAGATCGTCAACGTCACCGATAAAATATTTCAGCAACTTATTCCCAACTGAAGCATGCTGGCAGTGGGCTATGCGGTAGGTTGTAGGTATGTGCCGATGTTAATGAATGGGGTGGAAAATATGTGGATATTGCGATCATTAATATTCAAGACTCGTGTCGAGCACTCGACGGCAGACGCCTGTGCAGGCTGTGAGCCTGGTCCTTGTACTTTTATTCTACTAATATTATAAATGCGAAAGTTTGTATGTTTGTTACTCTTTCACACAAAAACTACTGAACGGATTTTCATAAAACTTTACAGTAATTATAGCCTTCATATCAGTATAACATAATAAGTTAAAATTTATAGGATTTTTTAAAATCCGAAATCCACGCGGGGGATCTAGTTTTAAGTCCGCATTACTTTTTAAGTATAATTCCTTTTAATGATAAGTTGCTGATTGATTTGGTTTGGCTCGGCTTTTGTATGTCTATTTATAGAGCGTAATCCCATTATATACCGCCATAAAGGCTACACTTACGATTACGAGGAATGAGTGATCATGGTAAAGAGTAAGAGCAGTAGTTCTGGTAGATCAGTATAATAATATTATGTATATTTTTAAAATTTCCGTTGTAGTTAAATCTATGCCTATTCTTGGGAGAATTGTATGAATTATAAATAAATGTAGACATTATAGATGCTAATCGCTAACAGTTAAAATTAGGCGTTGGCTTGTAAACTCATTAAAGTTTAACTCTATTCCACTGAAATACACTGAAAAAGAAATACGTCTGTTTAAATCTCAACAATACATTTTAAACATATTCCCACTGTTATGGATAATTATTACAACCGCTAATATTCTCAACTGCCTAACTTTGTACAAATAAGCATTTCGAAACATCATAGGTTTATTCTGAGATCATCAAAACAATTATAATTAATTGTTAGCATTTAATTCCTTCGTTGGTCTTCCGATGAGTGCGATATTTAAAATCGCCCACTTGGTTAGCAGACGTATACTCTACACTCTACAATGTAGGTACCCAGTTCTGAAGAGATCAGACGGATCGGTAAATAATAAATCAGAGCAGCAACAATGACCAGCCCTTTAAAGTAGTTATACATTAAGTCATGCAAGTGTATGAAATGCCTAGAAAAAGAACTACGATTTAGTCGTAAAAACTGTTTAAGTGACATCTCATTAAGTGGACGCAATAAGTTCAAGGATTCTTACGTCGATCTTATTAAACAGACTGTCGTAAATATAAATAGCGTTGCACTATTTATAATATAATGAATATTTAAGTTTACTTGCGTGTTCACATTGTAATAAAGCTATATACTACATCAGGCATCTATCATCTCCGTCCACCCGTGGCCATGGTTACTGCGAAGCTCAGCAGCTTTACAGCAACCTGGTCACGGGAACGTTTCAGAAAACATAACTCAAATCCGTTAAAATAGTTTTGTTACAAAGCGCTACGTATGTTCATTTGTGGACCAAAGGCCAATGGGACCCTATCATTAAGCATGACAGTCAGTCCGTTTGAAGCAGTATCTTGTGAATCCTAAGGGTTAACTCACACCAAAAGCGCGGCGAAGGGCAGCGAAGCGGAACACAGAATTTGAATTTCAACTTTATTTTCATTACTATAGTACTTATTACCATTCTGAAGCTGATTGGAGACAAATTTGACTGTCCATTATGTGCCACTGGGTGCGAACTCACGTGCATGTGTCGAGTGCCGCAAGTCGAACTCATAGATATATGAATTAAATAATATTTATTGTAATTGTATACCTAACATAGTTTAAGCCTTAAGTCATGTATTGTTTTTTTATTAATTTGTAACACCGTATGGACTTATGTCTGAAATAAATTTTAATTATTTTATTTATTTATTTTATTATCGAATTCTCGCGACTTCTGGAGCATTCCAGCGACTTCCCGAGCAGTCGCGGGAATCCGCGCGCCTTCCCTACAGGGCGGGTCGCTTCGCCGCTCTTTCGGTGTGAGTTGACCCTAACGGATAGAAAAATTAATTTTTCATAGTGCCTATTATGATACTGTAAGATGGTAAGTATCATCAAAATAATTAAAAATACAATGAGTATTTTATACCACCAAAAAGTAGAGAAAAGTAAAGAACTTTTTGTTGGAATCTCTACTTTCTGGTGACCTATTTTACGTGAGAATTTTCAAATGAAAATTATGTTGCTTTTCGATATTAAATCAAAACTAATAATAAATAGATTTAATACACAAAGAAACATCCTTGACAAGGGCAGAAATCGAACCCCTGACCGCTCCTGTAACCTGCGCGGCTTACCGGCTGCGATACCGCTGCAGTGGCCTACCGAATGAGGCGAAGAAGCGGTTGGAGCCTTATTATTATACACACCAGGGCGACAGTCCGTTACATAACAAATAACAATTATGACAAGAGCTTATCAGCTGGTTGTGTGTAAACAAAAAGCCTTGACTTGAAGGCATACTAGCAACTACTACTACTACTACTACTACTATTACTACTTACGTGAAAAACCGGGCAAGTGCAAATTGGCCGCGCACACCGAGGGCTCCGTACTACGAATTTCTACAGTTACAATTACAATTCACAAATTTCTATACGTGGGCGACTGCACGATCTTTATGACGAATAATTGACAAACAAATATATGTATTATTTGTTTGTAGTTATTTCTCAGTATAATCATTATTTACCAATTATGATGGTGTACTATAAATTACCTGGGAAGGTAGAGGAACATGAGGTAGTTTTCTCATGGTCTTATCTACGTTACATTTTTAGTGACTGCTTTTTTTAAACTTAAATAATATGTAGATAAACAAAATAGTAGAAATATATATATTAAGGCTACTCAGGTAAAATAACTACGTACTTAGGTAAATATTAAAAAAAATAATAAATTAGTCTAAAATTTATTTTAATTTTCTTTTACTCTGCTAACAAAGTACCTACCGCGATTTACTTTCTACTCGTAATAATGATTGTTTAACATATATTTGTACAGTTTCTCAAATTACTCACAGCGATCGCGTGTAGAGGCATGACCGGGTCAAAGAGTGGTATTGTTGTGATTAGCGCGCGGCCTGACATGGCGGCTCCGAGTGATGGATGACGGCTCCTACCGGCCGCCGGGACGTGGGCGGCGCGTCTTGACAGCCAAAATCTGCGCTTTCCTCCGACTTTCACTCGGAGGTGCGAAAGGTGTTCACGGAGGGCATGGTTATTCGGTAGCGGACGAGCCATAAGTGTACGCGCAACCGTAGCAGCGATCGATCGCAGCCCTCGCGATATTCAAAGTACCTGCATAGTGCTTCCGGACTATATAAAGGGAGAAGTGTTCGTTAGCAACCAGTAGGAGCAAATGGTAGCTGGCAGGCATGGCTCGCCGACATCTTGTGCTTGTGGCCCTGTTGTCCGCGCTGCGGCCCGGCGCGCCGGCGCGGCTGCCCGTGAGTATCCCTGCCTAGGGCGGGCGTATTGTTATCTGTGTAACTACTAATATTATTGACTTCAAATTTTATATTGATACATTTTTAAAACGCTTTTATATAACATACTTATTTGTTGTTGCATGTAAACAATTAACTTACTACTTATACTCTTGGTAAGATTAAAGGAAATTTATAAAAAATATGTAAACACTAATAAAATATTTACTATGTAGTAAACTTCATTCAGTGTTTATATAATTGTTATAGACATTTACAAAATTGTACATCTGAAGATATTAATTGTTAACAAATTGTATTTATTAATTTTAATGTTTATCCAAATAATTCTTAAAACTACAAAAAAAAAATTAGGCAATAATCGCGAATACCTAGGTAAGGTAATAGTTCTCATAAAATGAAGAATCTGCAATCGAAAAATTATATCTTTTAATATCATAATAATTGCATTGCTACGACTTTTTTAATAGTTACTTTACTAAGGTTGAAAAATAATATTTTGACAGTAATTAAATATATGTTTTTATCATTTGTTCTGAATTATTTACTTCGATTATTTTTTTATATTTTTATGCTATTTTATATGTCTGATAGTGCCAGATCTCACTACTCACATACTAATAATAAACATACAACCGTGCAAAATATCTCTCGGGGATCATTTCTTCTTTTCGGGATAAAAAGTATTTTCATGTTATTCTAGGTTGTAATTTATATTTCGGCTAAATTGACTAAATTCTGTTCATTTTTGCGTGTGTTATGAACAAACAGACATACTAACTTTCGCATTTATAAGAAACGTAGGTTTAGTATAATTTCACGGCACGTAATCTGAAACACGTACTTGTATTACGATACATTACAAATCCTTTACGTGAACATCTGAGGCAAATGGAATCCTTTGTACGTCCATTACTTTCATCATTGTCATTTGTTCTTACATGACACTGATGTATTATCTATATTTTTACATTGCAAATAAGTTTTGACAACAAAGAGGCGGGAAGAAAGTTTACGTCTGCACTTTGCAGCTGTGTGGACTGAGAATATGAGTTATTCAAGTCCTAACGGGATATTGCACTGCAAACGAGATTGAAAAATATTTCCTTAATTGCAATAAATGTTTATTAACAACTTCTTAAAACGCATTACGGTTTTTACATGATGGTATTTTAATTGCAATCAAAAACAAATTGCGGTCGCTGTTTTTGTTTGTGATTGAGTTTCATCTTTACCAATGAATATTAAAATATGTTAACTGAATAATAATCATTGGGATCGTCCCATGAGGAAAACTTAATCGATAATTACTAATTAAAGGATATTTTTCCCAATTTTTAATGTTGATAATTGCTGTGTTCTGATAAAGGGTACGTTTTAGTCATGTTCAATTAGTAAACTGTAAAACTATTAAGTATGTTTACTTAACTCATATCCTGTAATATCAAATTGAAAACTTTTTTAAAGTGGTTGCTAGTTCGTAGCACTTTCAAGAGACGTAGGTGTATTATAAATATGGATGTAGCGGTACAAAAAGTGTTATTATATGAGTAGCAATCAGGTTCAGCCTACTAATTAAACTAGGTGGTAGTAATGTTTAAAACATTGTATGTAATTAGGTACTTAATGCAAATTCTCATTTAATTAAATTCAACAATAAAAAGGACATTAATATTATATTACAACTTTAAAGGTTCCTTATATACATTCTACATTATATTTACAATTTTAAAGGTTCCTGGCATTTTATGAACATGGACATCAAGCTGAAACGTAGGCTTTTTAGCCTACGTTTCAGCTTGATGCTACTTTTAAATTTCTTACAACAATACTTAAAGATAAATAGCCTAAGATATAAAATGTGATAGCAAAGAATGTGAGTAGGTGCACTACAATCAACGAATAACCAAAACCACCACAATTTTTTTTATTATTAAATTTCCGTTGATGCTAAGTGCAGATTCTGAAAGTACTCTCTCTCTCTTTAATTTTACAAGCCTGTTAGTTTTTTTTGTAAATTACATGCCGATTTACTTATTTTTGGTGGCATAAGTGCAATGTTATTTTGTTTTACCAAATCTTGAGTTTGGAAGAGTCAATGTTACATAATATTCTGATTGATATGATGGTAAGTATATATTATTTTTTTTAATAATATATACCATCACACTTAATATTGTATATTAAATAATGATAAACATAATATGCAACGTTTATATAAATAATGGGACGCGTATTGCGTAAAAAATAATAGATGTGAAACGAATGTTTTTTTGTTTTTATATAAAAAAATATTTTATAAGAGGTAGTGCCTCGCTGCATGCATTCATGTAGCCGAATTGAGGCGACACGACCAAGGAGGTACCTCTCGCTTACACGATGCCGGTGTAAAGTAACAGCTGTGCTCTCGCGTTTCGTGAGGAGGAGGAAAGAGGGCAAGGCATGGGCGTCTCTAGCCATGAAAATGGCTCTGATTGCTCGTTATTTTATAAAAAAGTAAATAGTAGGTCCCATAAAGCAGTATCAGCTAATTTAAGTTTCCTCATATGTGTGCTTGAAACTTTATTTGTAGGTATTATTACTCCTACATGTACATTGTACATTCAAACAATAAACAACAATTTACCTCCTGTGTGACACGGTTGTGCATTACTCACGTGTTCCTCGAATTACTGTTTACTTTCGCTACTTGAACTTTTCTTTTATTGGAACTAAATCTAGGTCGACCAATACACTGTCAAATATCAAGAACAGTAAAATGTTCATAATTATTTTTGCCTAAAAGTGCAATAAAAAAGTTCTTTATACTTATTTATTTATTCCTAAAAGTAGTAGTAATAGTAAAAGTGCACATGTATCTACATAGTAATTGTAGAGACCTAGGAATTAGTAAATGAAATCCTATAGGACGGTTCTCGAATGAAATGACTGTTAAGCACATAACTATTGTAGAAGCAAGCCAAGACGCAGTGCTCCCCGGCGGTGTCTGGCTGTACTATCGATCTGTGTCTGAACTCTGAAGGTGAACAGCGAGTTTTATGTGTGGAAAATTATGTTTTCTTTATTAGATGTTCACTACCACATTTTTTTTGTTATCTTTGCTTTTTTAATCTCTCTGCAGCATAAACTATGTTGGCTAGAATTCTTTATATACATTATTGAACGAAAATTATAATAATTACGAAGATTATAGTACTATAATAGAGCAGATACTTTATTATAAAATTATAATATTCGTAATAAACCTATGCCTAATCGTCCTAGCAGCTACCGTAATGTAACGTAACGTAACAGAAAATACAATTGCTACGTTATTTGTCCATTTTCCGTATTACCTACTCATGACAAAGCCCCTGTCGCAGAGAATTCAGAAAGGTGTCTCGTGGGTTTTCCCTAAAACTTTATTCAACAATGAACAAACCACACAACAACCGCAAATTCAAGGAGCAGCATACAGAATTAGAAATAGAAATTGGTATAAAAAATCGTAGTTCTCAAATACTAATAAAAAGTATTTGTCGCGTACTCAAAAATAATAACTTGTATTATACCATCAAGAAAAAAATACACTTATTTTTAAGTATAGTACATTTTTACACAAACGTTAAATAATAGAAATAGATGTTGGGCATGGCACAGGCAACCTGATAACTAATTACATGATGGCCATAGAGTAATTCACAATTCCCAATAATATTCCTGTAAAATCATAGACAGAAAAGTCACTCGAATCTATCTGAGCGTAATACAGCCTACGTAACCGATTTATCGGTATATAATTAGAAAAAAAGATTGCATAACCTCAAATTACTTTCACTTCACCTATTTCTTTGTGTGCGCGAAAATGCTATTTAATTTTGGACAATTATATTACATAACGACGATCTTTAAGTGGCCGGTGCACTGGATCACGTACTCGGTTACACAACCGGTCGCGTCACGGATCGGTTTTTCTATCGTTAGATGAATCACTGGTTATTGTTCCCGAGAGGCGACGTTACACTAGAGGTAGAGACGCTCTATTATGCTCCTCAGAACTTTCATGTAGAGTTTTACTACTAACCAATATTGTTGCATTTGCATACAGTGGAAGTAGGACAATGGTGACACACCGAAGCTGACAGATGATGCCTTCCTCATGACACATGATTGCCAAATCCCTGTACTATACTGATACCTGTAATACGATGATATACCAAAAGTTGCACACTTTATCTAAGCTCAAATTGTCCTCTGCCCTCTCTGCTCTGTATCTCTCTATGACTTACCATAAATAACAGTACAAAACAAATATCTGGTATAATAGAAGTGGTATGCTGCCGAATTCGTCCACACGAACGGGAAAATTTGTCTTGTTCACATGATGATAGCTTAAAAGTGATACGTATGCTATCGGGGTTCGGATGGTTTGTTAGTAGCCGGTGACTTATTCGCTGAAATGGGAGGCAAATGCATTGATATATTAAGTGAATGATAATGGACGTCGGTCGTCTTTAATTTTCTCTCTTCGTCTTTAGAAAAAAGTCACCAAGCGACAACACTTTTGCTGTCCCGAGAACTTTCAACGTAGCGTTTACTACTTTAACAATAAGTCCTAATATAATTAACATGCCCATTTCCAATTAGCACAATATCTTAATATTTTGTTATAACATCCTGGTAGTGTCCATCATTATCACTACACGGTGTGAAATAAATAAACTGAACGCAAATGAATGAAAAATGAAATAAATAAAGGTACCTACTAGATTAACTAGAATAATTTCAATATATTAGTATTTTTTGCGCGACCATCTTACAGGTACATATCTTTTCAACGATTTCCATTATCATTATATATATCCCAAACGGCTGGACCGATTCCAATGAACTTTTTTGCATGCGTTTGGGTGGCGCCCTGGATGGTTTATTTATTTATTCACAAATCAGCCCGGGAGATGGCGCCGTAGTCGATATCATCACACTTAACATTACACGTTACCATGACAACAAATTATCCAATAATGACAACGTCTGTTAAGCTATTAGTTACTATGTATATATTAGTTTAAAAATGATATAACACACCACAAAACTTGTAAAAGTACTAGTTCTACGTGAAATATTAAAATACATATTACAAAGAATTAAAAGTTAAGTGCATTTTTATTATTTTAGAATCTGAAATGTAATTAATCAGGCCCAAGCCCTACTTTTGTGCGTTTCTTGGTATTCAGAAACCTGAATCGAAACAGTTGTTTATTTGTAACTAACTGTTCCCAGCATGAGTCGCCCTGCATTGTTATTGTGCCACAAACGGACACGCAAGTGCAACCAACAAACACAAATTCGATTCACGGCCTCGTATGCGCGAAATTTCACACGTTTAACAAACAAACATGTCAACGTTTTTTTATATATGTATAATATGCGCGTATATTTCTTTTTCCTCTCCTCTGTAGGTATTATTTACGCTCTAAAGACTGAACGTCTCGATGGTTTTGATGGCCTCGATGGCCTTGATTGTGACAGTCATTATCTGGAATAGCGTATGCCCGCAACTTCGTTTACGTGAATCCGTTTTTTTTTACCGCAATCGGTTAAAAAAAACGCTAAAAAATAGGCTAACTAACATTGAAAGAATTTTTCAAATCGTACCAGTAATTCCAGAGATTAGCGCGATCAAACAAACAAAAAACAAACTCTTCAGCTCTTATTTGTTAGTATAGATAGGCTTCGTTTATTTTGGAATCATTATCATAAGTATGCTTGTCAAAGTTTTACAAGAATTTCACATTTATAATAAGTACACCTTTTCCTTGTTTTTCTTTTTTTGATCAGTGTTTGTTTATCAAAAATGAAGATGGATTTGCATACTCGGTCTCCGTTTTTTTATGACATAGGGCGGCAAACGAGCAGACGGAGCCATTTTCATTACTACTGACGCCCATAGACATCCGCGCAGACTCTATACAGATGGGCTGCCCTTTTTGGGATGTACAATTTTTCATCCCGTCAAATTGCCCTAAAGATTCAGCAGGGTACCTAAAGTTAAATCAATGGTAACCTATAGATAGTTCTTACTGTACCTACCGATTTTATTTAGGCTTAGAATATGTCTAATGTGAAACCTACTTTTCTACTGAGTATTGACCTTGCACACAGTGATAAGGTATTGGAATCCTATTAGCGGTGTGTGTAATGGTAAAACAAATAGTTATGCTTTCACCTACACTTGCTAATATGCTATTGACTTATTGAAGATTCACTCACCTTGTTTTCGTTTTCACTATCCTCCTGGCTTTAAACACGATTTTTTGTTAAATGTAACTTTTTTTTTGGTAACGCACGGTAACACCTTTACGTACGCTACCCAGGAGCCCGGGTGGCTCAACCTGGTACAGTTTGGGGCTCTGCTATTGCCCCTAACGACTAAGCCCCCGCGGGTGCCTTCCGCCGCTATAATTGGAGAGGAGGAGAGGAGTCACAAATATAAAAAAGTTATAAGTATAATAAAGACAATAAAAAAATAATTAGTTGCTCGTTCATAAAATGCCAACTACAAAATATAAAAAAGTACCTAATTATTTTCTAAGCAATTTATCTCGTAGTTAAAGATTGGCTTGAAATTATTGACACAGCCCGAAAATATTATAAATTCGAGCTGTATTACGTATTTAGATAGTTTTAAGAATTTAAGAGATTTTTGTTAATGTAGACCTTAATGAGGTCCAGTTTGCGGTATATATAATCTTCAACAGTCATTAGTGGAAGCGAGTGACAAATTATAAAACAACTTGTCAAAAACAATTAAGACAATTTTAAAACAAACTGTCAAAAACAATTGGGACAAATTGTCGTGTTATAAGATCTTGAGGACGCGACAATGTCTTGAACGTGATCAATCCGAAATCCGATAGGTCTGATCGAAGAAACTCAGTAAAGCTGTAATTATTTCGAGTCATGCGATAGGATTTGTGATCAGAGCTTGGGTTATGTTAATGACTTCCATATTATAACGACCTGGTGCAGTATCGAATGACTGCGGGAAATATGTGACAATTACATAAATACAATTTTATAAGGATTCCACGATTAGCAGTTCCAAGAACCCCTCCGTGAAATCTTATAGGGATATATTATAGATGTTTATGACTACTTAGTTATATAAACTCAAAGACGAACTCAAAAAAAGAAATGCGTAATTCGTTACATATATAAATAAGGTAACTTTTAAAAAATCTGCGTAAAATATTCTAAATATTAATTCTAAATTTCGCTACTATAACATAACACCTACATATTGCCGATATCGAAAACGAATTTTATCCTTATAGAAACTCTGGAAAGTTCGAGGTAACAAAATAAAATATGAGCTACTTTATCAAAATTTTTCACGTAGGTACAACATCGTAAAACCAGAACATTCTTTGTTGACTTATTTACAATATTAAGGGCTTCGACCGAGATATTCTTTTCTCCATTGACTTGATGTAGGAAAGTCGACTATATAAATAAGGAAAGTAATCAAAGGATATTGAAATCCTAAAGTATATTTTTGATTGTTTAAATAAAATGTATCATTTTATTCACGTATGTAACTTTTATCGCCGAAATTTAAAGCGACTTTCGTTTTTATCGTCATTTTTATTGATTTGTTTTGAAAATATTGTTGTCATTTTGTTAAGTTCAGTGGCAAGCCTCATAAAAATTACTAATAATATACATTTTTATTGACACTTTTATTTTAAGTATCACCTACTTGAATATATTATATTATTGTATTCATTCAAAAGAAATGGAATAGAACGCACTTTATTGAAAACATTTTTTATATAATCTAATAACACAAACAATAATTCAATAATTTGTCACAAGTAAACGTATGTACAGCGTAGCTTTAAAACCACATCTATAATTTATCAGATTATATTTTCTTTTATACACAATGGTTGTGGTTTCATAATTTTAAAACTATTTTGTAACCAATTTGATGGTTTATTGTGCTTGAGTGAATTTGGTTACAAAAAAGATCTGTATTAATATACCATATAATAGATCTGATGATGAAGACAGGGAAGCTAAATATGAGAAATAAGTTAACCGGCCTTTGAGGAGATTTTTTTTTATAGCATAGGAGGCAAACGAGCAGTTAGGTCACCTGATGTAAAGTGAACACCAACGCCCACAGACATCCGTAACACCAGAGGTCTAACAGATGCGTTGCCGACCTTTGAGGAAAGAATAAGCTCTTTTCTTGAAGATCCCAAGGTCGTATCGGTCCGGAAATACCGAGGGGGGCAGCTGATTCCATATTGAAATGGTGCGTGGGATAAAATTGCGCTTATAGCGCACAGCAGTAGACTTCGGGGGATCTAGGTGGTGACGGTGGAATTTGGAATTTCGACGCGAAGTCCTGTAATGGAATTCAGCTGCAGGTATTAATCCGAACAATTCCTCGGAACAGATTTATTTTAAAATGTAAATAGTAGTAGTTTTAGTAACCTCGTTTAGTTTTTTCATATTTTGTGTTCTTTTGGGGAACGAAATATCACAGTGCAGACCTACTTTTTTCTCATTATTAGATTGCTCTATGGTTTTTTTCTTCTTTCAAAAACGCACAAACTACACGAAACGCACCTTGCTGTCTTTGGGGGGTACAATGTGAGCGAGAGGCACCTACGTCTCCGGTCATGGCATCCCAGTTCGGCGACACTTGGCTCCACAATCAACACAACTGTCAAGCAGTATTTTTTCTCGCGGGGAAATGCATTTACGCACTGCCAC
>LUGF01027706.1:103939-142130 GCA_001625245.1 Calycopis cecrops | reverse complement strand
GGGGGGGCTGCAGGCCCGGACTCAGTGAGGCTTAGGGGCCTTAAGACCATTTTTGTACCCATAAAAGGGGCCATCTCAACTCCAACGTTTCAATGTCCCGTGCCCCACCTTAATCTGGCTCTGATTGTGATATCTATGTTTGATACATTTTAATTTTATTCTTTTGATATATTTTAATTATGATTTATGTCATTTTAGCTGTAAAACTTAAGTGCATGTGTAAAATGATAAAAACTGAAAGATGCATGTAGAGTTAAGTCCAAGACCGTGATTTTAATTTGCTCACCACTAGAATAAATTACTATTTCATGGTTGTCAATAAAAGTAAATTGGAGGCCATCTACGAAAATATTACCTCAAAATAGATGATTTCTAAAAGTAGAATGAGCTGAGTAAATAATTACTAAGGTCACTGTGCTCGTAAAACAATATAACAGCTAGAGAATTTGCAATAATTGCTTTTGTTAATACTTCTTGTGATGGCTGTTCAGGATTAAAATCTAAAATTCGAACTCAACACCGTTGGTTTAATGTATCGTATACACTTTTAGTTAACAACTACCACCAGTCGTCAAAGAACAGCAATATAAATTCAAAATCAAATACTTAATCATCATTAAACGTTACAAATCTTACAATCTATAAATGAAACTCTTTATCCGTCGATATAGTACTCTACTAGATATTAAAAGGTCCTTGACACATAGAGCACCATGTATAAGCAAAGTTTTGTCTTGCTAGCGGCAAATAATAGCGGTGGGCTGCTTTTTCCATTGTTTGTCAACAGTGCTGCGTCACCGACATGCACTGCTCAATCAAAATAGCGCCGAGCACATGAGCACACAACATAAAGATAACGTCCCGACGCACTGATTATGTCTCATTATTTTACGAGCACAGATCGTGCGTCTATGAAAGGAGGTAGAGTTTTAATATGAGTATTTGTTTTAAGTTTACCATAGTATATGTAGCGTTTTAGGGCGAAACTAAGTGCAACGTTTTTATAGCCTAAAGAGGCAAACTAGCAGACGAAGATTTTTGAAAATGAGTTTCTTTCCTGACTCTCACATATTTTTATTTATTATCGTATCACATACCGTACGAAATATGAGATTGTAGCTATCAATTTACGTCGATAATATATGGGTAAGAAGTAGTAGCTACTTCTTAGCAATAGCAATCAATTCTTCTGCAATGCAATTATCACACTCTCACATATCCTCTTTGTGTCGTCGGGTGATAAACAATTAATGGCCATAAAGTTTGCTCCTTGCGGGCTCATTATACACAGCGTCCTTAACTGACTCATTAGGGACAAGTCAGCACTGACTTATGAAGCTAGAAGATACTGTAGACAGTGGTCTACTATCTACGCTATCTGCTATAACACCTTTTCTTTTTTGTTTTCGCAGGGGAATGCATTTATGCACGATACCCGGGAGCCTGGGTGGCTCTGAAACCGGGCCTGTGTCGGGCTCGGCGTTTAGTACGCCCCTACCGACTAATCCCCTGCGGGTGCCTTCAGCCGCTTTGATTGGAGGGCCCCGGATCTAAAAGCAACAGGGCGCCTCCAGCGACAGGCTGGCCTCGGTGAGAAGGCCAGACTCTTCCTCCTTAGGGACTGTCCGGCTGCCTTTGAACAATCCCTTACTCCACGATGGAACCGTGCAATGGGGTCAGGTTCCCATCCTAACCCCTGGTCCCAATGCTCCAACGGAGCACACCTCGCCGGTCGTCCGAATCCACGCCGCCATCTGCTTATTCAGAGGGACGGGTGGAGGACTTCCAGCATTGGCTGGTCCCATCCGCGGGGCGGCGGACCAACCATCAAACGGCCGCAGAGGACAGGGAGGACGGCAACGACACACCGCATCTCTTCTTCCTCTGCGGCCCCACCACCAAAGCAACAGACGGTGCGCCCCCTTTCGGTCGCGGGAGATAGGGTGCACGGCAACGACACACCGAGACACCTCTCCTCCCGCGACCTCTCCTCCATGGACGCATCCAGAGCGGACCTCGGCAAAGCCCACCCGACGCGTCCGCACCCGGGATCCCTCTTGGTTCACCGTGGTTGTCCAAGCCACGGCTACTAAGCCCCCTCCTCACCACGACGAGGTGGAGATCCGTCGAGGGGGTCTGCTATAACACCTAATCTAATCTCATCTTTACGGCAACAAGACTATATCTCATTTGACTGATTGACGAAAGTATAGCGGTGTTAACACCCCTTTGACTTGAATTTTGTGACCAATACGTCCGCTAAGAAAGGATTTTTAAAAATGTAATGCCAATGGGGTGAATCATGGTAGGGTTGATAATTTGTATGAATCACGAGGGTTAAACCGCGGAGCGTGACTAGTATTGTGTATGTTATCTGCAAGCTACAAGATGTAGCCTAATGACGACTATTCTACTATGGCTTGCATCACGCAAGCTGTAGTAGCTATTCAAAAGTATAGTCCTAGAAAATTTATACAATAACCAATATTATTGTTCGCCTGTAACATGCACCATGAACCCACCTCATGGGCAAACGTATTGGCAGTGTTTATTGAGCAAACATCATTTTATAACAGTATCTGCGTCAACTTTAAGATAATCGACATTATATATGGTGTTGTTGTTCGGTAATTAGTCAAAATTTATCGTGACGTCCATCTCGATGATATATCAACGTGCCTCTGACGCGTCTTGCCAACTAATTATTAGCTTACTCTACATATTTTAGGAGTTATCAAAATTTTGACGACGTGGACACATTGCAGAGACCACCGATGGATGTAGTTTTAATGCGTAGTTAAATTTGTCAATGTCAAAGATAAGGACGCACGAGGCAGTTATTATTTAAAAGGCACAGATAAGTCTGTAAAAGTGAGTGAAAATAGTAATAAGCCTTGCTTTTGTGGAAACAATTTGAATCCTTTTATCACATAAAGAAGAGATATCAGTTTTTACGATTACTCTTAAGTATTTGAAAGTGAATCTTGTATTTCATTTTTATACTATATTAGTTTTTATAAATGTTAAATTAACTGGTCGTGTACATATACAGAAATAATAGGCGATATTTTTAGTTGAAAATATCGACAAATTAATTTATGCTGCTATAAATAGAAATACCATTTAGCTTAGCTGTATGACACTGCTTATTTGCCTCCTTATGCTACGAAACATAGAATTTATTCTGGCACCTACAGCCCCTACAGGCTGGTAAAATAAATTCTTCATTGTTTAACATCTATCAATTTAACCTACGCGATATGCACACATAATTTCATGAGAATCGATTGAGCAGTTTCAGAGGAGTATCGTAACTAACATGTACGGGTAGGTCTGAGAATCGGCCAACATCTATTTTTCATCTCGATATTTCCACGGGAACGAAACTTACGCGAGTGAAACCGCGGAACGAAGCTAGTATATATTGAGATTAACCTATGTATTATTAAGAAGTTGTACTTGGATAAAATATTAATAACAATATATACTATATTGTGTAGGACATATTTGTAACGTCTGAACGACGTATAATGACTATTTACATGTAGATTAGGTACATTGAATCATTACGATAAGACAACTCGACTCATGAATGTGAAATGCAGCGTTACTGAAGTACAAGTAGGTACACATTATTTACATATTTGTTCCGGGGGTGACTGTTTGCTGGTGTATCTATTTATTGTATGTATATCTTATATTTCTGCCTTGTGGTCTAATTGTAAGCATGGTCACAGAGGTGAGGTTCCGCTAATAACAGTCCGGTGTCAGGAAGTTGGTGGTGTGACATCCCTGTGCCTCGTTAGAGCACGTTAAGTCGACGTTAGGACTCTAAGATTTCATTCATTCATTCATAGTACTAGCCACTTGTCTTTCTAGCTCATCTTATGAATTTGTCAACTGACAATAACAACAAAAAAGTTCTGAATAGTAGGTACTGGCAATAATTTTCGGAATGCGAACAAAGCGTCCAAAGACGCCATTTTGCTTAAAGAAGCGTTTTCGCGGGTTTTATAAGTTATAAATCTTTGATTTGAATATTTGACAAATACTTATCAGAAATAAAAACAAAAAATTGTATAAGTTCCTTGAATACTTATAAACATTCTGGAGTGGTTTTTGAAAACTTGGAAAATAGCCCATTGATTTTGACCAAAATGGTTTTATTAACCTTATTGTCATTTTTGAAGATCTATTCATAGACATTCCTCACATACAGGTTGAATAAAAAAAATAGATTCAGTGTTATGTATGGAGTGCCCCCCTTTGATTTATTTATTTATTTTTTTTTTAAATTCGAATAAAGGTTCACAGAATACATCAACCTACAAAGTTTCATTAGTTTCGGAAAAAAATGGCCGCGAGTTGTGACTTACAGACGGACGGACGGACAGGCAGACATAACGAATCTTTGAGGGCTTCGTTTTTGCCTCTCGGAATTCTAAAAATCTCATATACCAACTTTACAACCAACAGAAATGAAAACAAAGTCGCCTCAAATCCATAGGTCGAACTTTTTGTATAACATTGTTAAATACGTTCTAGTTCCCTTTATGTTTAGACTTTAGAGGCATATACCTAAGTTATTTTTCTCTTTAGAGCAAAATTATAAGTATAACTAATAGTTTTTAAAAGTTCACCTGAACAAGCTTCATTTAAAGATTTCAAAGCTGAGTTATATCAAATATTTAAACTATACGTAGTTAACTACAGGTAGGCAGTAAATAAAAGTGCTATTAATAGACAACATTCAAATTACAATATCATGTAAACTGGTCACGTTAATACACTTGGCAACTAGAGATTTTAAAATAAGATTTATCTTTCGCTACAAAAGTGGTCGTGACGAACATAAAAATGTAATGTACATACGAGCTACATGCAGGAAAATAACTAGGTACATTGATATCGTCAGAGGAAGCCAATGTAACAATTCATTAACATTCGTATCATCCTATCATTACGTGTTTGTGGGTAATAGTTTACAATTTAGTGTCATTACAGTAATAAATGAACGTCAGTGGACGTCTGAGATGTGACTAGGCGATCAATGGAACTTCCAGAAGAAATAAACCTTATTTATGGTTAGATTTGACTTTGATGTAGTCTCAGGTACATTATTTATATCAACCGATGCCTTTACAAACGTGTTACACTTATAAATACATATGATATAAGCCTTCTATCTATTTGTATCAGTTAAACCGATGTTAAAACAAACAAATCGAAAGAAAGGTTTTTATGTACGCTTTCGACTTTTTACCCGTCAGGTGGTTTTGGTCCCTCTGGGGCCAGGATATTAATAGTTTAATTAGCTATTACAAATTTTTTCACATCGGGATACATCTCTTCGACCTGCAGGAGAGAGGGGAGTAGGTCCCTCTTTCGAGCCCAAACCTAGTTTCGTTATCCATACTCATAGCCCTCCCATAAAGCTGTGATTGGAGCTTTTCTTCGCTTCAACAGCATAAATTCAGGTCCCAAAATATATCGCCTCTTTAAAAGTAATAAAAATGCTAGTTTGTAAGTTGGGCGCTCGGTAATAAGACTCCGAATACCGTATCAATTTTTTTCAATAGTTTCTACATAATGCGAAAACAGAGAGCCATACCTTCAATCTAAACATAATTGTTTCAGCTCTATTATATTTAAATATCTATTATATTATATATATATAGCACAAAAGATTATTATTAAGAATGATTTATTTAAATAACTCTTTGTACAGTCGACAGCAACCTAGGTAGTCAGATATTTATTTAAATATTATCTATCTGACGACCAGGCTGGCGCAGTGGTACAGGGCTGGGATAAGCGGAGCATGTTGCACCAGGGGTCGCGGGTTCGAATCCCGCCTTGGTCATGGATGTTTATCTATGTATTATATGTATTTCTATAATAAAAATCAATACATAAAATTTCTTAAATTTATAAGATATATTAAATATATTTCGTTGTGTAGTACCCGTAACACAAGTTCTCAAGGTACTTAGCACGGGGCTAGGCTAACGTGGTGTGTAAAGTCCACTGATATATTAAAAAAAAACATCGGTTGTCTGTAAAGTCGATTTACTGACGATAGTTGAACGTGACAACGTCTTAAGAAAATACTGATGGAATGGTAGCATTTTTCAAAAGAAAATTTTAATTTCATTTGTTTAATAGATTTGTATGTATATAGAGAAAGAGGTAATTGGAAATGGTATGTTAGATTGCAAGTTATTTGTATAGCAGATATATAGTTCGTCTAATGCATAACAGATGGCGTTATCACGTATCCTACATCGCGCTATAGCTTGCACAAATCTATTTGGTTAGGGTGTTCATACAAATACCTTACCGTGGTTTCATTAGATGTGACCAAGGGCCATCGGATCCAAAGTTTGACCGTGGGAACATGTAACTGGTCCAATTTAAATTTTTTGTTCCTTTATTTTGCAAATAATCCTATAACATACAATAATTCAACAGCAATGTGCTTACGGAACGTAATATTGTTCGGTCAATCATTCATTCAAATTTCAAAACAGGACATGTACAATGTACATTTGACAACTAGGTAACGCCGCATGTTGTCAAGTTTTTTGGAACAGCCTGCTCTATCGATTTATAAGACGTTATCACGTCAAAAAAAAATATGCTTTCAGCTACAAACTCAGTAGACACAGGTTTATTTCAGGTGTAAATTTTATTTCTCTAGTTCTCTATGTTGTATATAATTTCACTCTATATTATTATTATTACTTAATGAAATAGTAGGTGCAAATTACGGATTACCAACAGGTAAGAAAAGTCATAGTCAAGACTGACTACTTTTCTTACTTATAGTTAGGTCCTTGATTTTTTTTCCGTTATCTCATAGGAATAAGTTGGAGCCATATTTATGAGTTTGCCGTCTTCATCGGTATGATGTTAATAGCGTTAACACGGACGGGCTACGCCCAGTTTTAACGCCATCTTAAAAGATTAAGATTTGTAACAGAGTATATATTTATTTAATATATTTCACAGAATTTCAAGATGACAGCACAATGGCACATCTGGGAACTTCCCAGCGAGGACATCGGTGGATCTTTCAACGCCCGGGCCCGCGCTAACGACGACAGCGAGGTGTCTGCCGCCCTCCACAGCTACCTCTCTCTGGACGAGGCCGGCGCGCCTCTCGGCAGGGCCGCCCTGCCTCCGCAGTTGCCTGACGAGTTGGAGTCCGACTGGGAGGTAGTGGACTACGTAGAAATCGGAGACAGAAATTATACTATAAGTTAGGTTTATTTTTAATTACTTAAAAAAACTTCTTGCCAGTTATGCTACACATTTTATCATTTATGTAGAAAATGTATAAGCCAGTAAATATAGATTTTATGTAGTTACGCATTTATTAGCTGTAGTTTATTATACTGTTAGTTCCGTAAATATAATTATTGAAATTTAGAACAAGCAAATATTAAATTGTTATTAGAACGTAATAATGTAATTGAAATGAGTTGTACATTTTTTTTATTATATTGAATACATTATAATTTATAGTATACGGATATAAAGTAATGTGACATCGCCTCATATGACCCATTGATTGTCCTTGTAGAGGGGCTCCGCCACATGCAGCACGCATGGCGCATGCCCGCAGCGGGATGGTAGATGATCGATGTTTGGAGATGTGCAGATGTGTTAATTATCAGATTCCCCGTCCCATACAGCATAACAACACGATCACTTGTATAACTATATGCTATATTGACCTAAATGTAATTATTATCGTATTTAATTGCACGTCCATAATGCTAGTCATCAATGTAGCACTAATTTAATTTATTTATTTAATATTAAATTCCATAATATTTTTATATTGTTACTACTAGATTACTAGAGTAGGTACGTACGTAGATTCGTATATTTACATACCACTTGTACTATCTCATATGTAAGTAATATAATTAGTTACTGTACTTTGTTATATAATAAAAAAGCTTAATATTTAAAAACGTATTTTATTACCGATATAACGCCTTCTATTAAATTGTGGTCGGTTCTCCCGTCGAACTGAATTTCCTTCCTGAACCATGATTATGCCACCCATGTGTGGATGTGTATTTTTAAGCGTGTTTTAGCCGGTTGATATGTGCAAGAACTCGACTAATACATATTCTCCATCAATATGGATGAAATCTATACCTTCAGTCATTAGCGAACACTAAGCAGTACTACATCCTGTTTTTACTTTTTAAAGTTTACTTGCTACCTTTTGCCTCTACAGTCTGCGTCTACGTTTTTTCTTTGGTTATTAAAGATCCCCAAGCGGTTTAAGATGACCAGGCCTTGGGCTCCAAGACGCGAGTGGACCATGTCCAATTGCTGTTCAGTCTGTAGTCTTTTGACAAATTGTTCTGCGGTAAGATTTGGACCGATACAAATGTTATCTTAGGTATACGTGGAACTATTTTTGACCAGTCCAATCATAGTCAGACTTGAAAATGTCTAGTTTAAACCTAGTGTGAACTATCCCTTAAACCGTGTTGAGTAGGTACATTATTTGATATAAAGATTCAGATGCTTTCAGCATACGTGCGAGCCTTATTCTGTATGCTAAACAGACGGTTTATAGCTTAGAATTATGATTATAGACGAGCAGTAAAAATATAGTGGCTCGTTAGTACTCCGCTTACGTACTGATTAACCTATTAATGCTCATCACATTGACGTTGTAAATTAGTGTATCTATCTCTGTTACAATCTATTGTCTGTCAGTCGTTAGATTTATTTCGGGATGGTAAGATTTATAGAGGATGTAGGTAATTTATGTAAGGCTTGTAGTCCAACCGTCGTATTTAAATTGGCATCACCTTATGTCACAGGCGTTGGGTTAAATTTAAAAAATCTGTTCACGAAATGTTGTCATTACAATAAACTTTACAACCACATTACAATAAATTTAAATGATTTAATTTGGCGATGGTCACGGGTGGACCACACGTTACCATGGTTACAGTTAATATAAAACGTTAAGCTTGTTAAATAACTAATAATATTAAAGTGTGATGAAGTCCGTTCAAGTAATACTGATACTTACTGATACTGTGTGAACGAGGAGCACCGGTGGTGCTGGCCCAACTCACCTGTCATATAGCATTGCACTACCTCTTACTATAACTAAAGACATCATTATGAAAAGTTCTCTTCTGAGCCCTTATCTGGTCGTCCTACTACATATTCCGTGTGATAAATTTATTTTTGCCAAGGAAATAGATTCTGATGTAAAGTAATTCCTGTCATTTATTCATTGGGCAACATCCAATTGATAGTTTATGAGATTTTTTTTGTTTTGTGTCGATTTTTGTTCGCGTTTGATTTAAGTGGCCTAGTAGACCCGCTGAGATCGATATTAGATTTATGTGAAACTTTTATGTAATTAAAAACTATATATCATATGACATGTAAATAATGCCATCGTAACCAAGGTAAACAATTTATGTAGAATCGTAGACAGCGTAGATAGAGAAGAGAAGTTTAGTTTTCCTCTGTCTACGTGTAGAATTTTCAACACTTGCAAAAGACAGAACTTCTTCAATAATTACATGTATCTTATATGTATATATCGATGTGTCAAATGTATGGTAGTGTGTATAAAGTTTTATTTAATAAATTAAAGTTTTTTTTTACTTATACTTTATAAACATTATTATTAAAAAATATTAGCGTCCTGCACTTCTCTTATACGTAAACTATAAGTGTATCAAATAACAAATTTCATACTCCTCCATCCTGCGCAGACGGATTTTCATAAAATTGTTCCTAAAATTTTTGTTTCACGTGCAATGGGAACACAGAATGTAAATACCGTTAAATAAAAGAATCATTAAAGTTACATAAAGAATACGTTTGTCCAGATCATGTACCAATGAGGAAATGTTATTTTTATCTTATCCAATTTCTTTATATTAAAAACTCATCCAGCTTACTGAGAATTACACATACACAAGTACTTAATTTAATCATTATTTATTAATCGTAAGAAATTTACTTCAAATTATGTATTCTAGTCTGGCCAGTTATCCACTAAATTGTAAGGTGCATTGGAAATAATTCTTGACGACGATGTATAAAATACATTGTAACTTATTACATTCAATATTGTCTTACTACTTACACGTACATTTATCGTATGTTACACAGTACTAATATATGCTAATGTGTGAAGTATAAAGCATCACTTGTGTCAATATCATTCTTCATTCGTTTCATTTTATTTTACACGTTAGGGTTAAGGAAGACTGTGTTTTGGTTTGAATCTATATATGTTATTATTTAACACGCACCTTGTATGAATGGAAAAAAGAGGAGGTCATTAAGGTTCAGAAGAAATAACACGGGGTATAATAAAATCGACATTTATCAATGAAATAATAATTAAGAGCAACGTCAATGCTACTACGAAACCTCTGATGTTGCATATGACTGTGTGGGTCTCGCATCATTTGCCTTTTCTTTCATTTTTTATTATCGTTGATTTTTAAATTTAAATTCCTAAAATGATTTTTCCGACCCCGATATTACGTGATGAAGTACCATTCTGCATGAGCCCGGACGCATTAGGTAAGTGTCTCGCTCATGACATCTCCGTAAAGTACAGCAACGCTGTGACTGTCTGAGTTTGCGGGTGGCTTATTGCGAAAAACCATTCGTCTATATGATAATCATGTGGATGTTTATGGACGCAGTAGTCATCAGGAGGCTCTGACTATCCGTAAACTATAAAAAAATGAATAGGTCAGTTTCACTTCTATCTCTCGAACTTTATGTTGCGGGAGATGGTTCTGTCCCGTTCATGGCGTCCGAATCAGCCCCTATGCAGATATAATACAACGACATACCAAGTAGAGTAGATATACTAAGCATATTTTACACACAACACGTATATAGTGCGTTGATCTTGGTGAGTCGCTGACTTTGACCATGGCTGCCCTAATATGGTCATCGCTTCCTTACTTAACACTATAAATAACCATTGTACAATCGCTTAAATCACGACGTAAGTAATTTGTAAATACTTGCACAAAGAAACAATATTTCATAGTTGATTCCTATGGTTGTATACATATATTTGGGGTTCGCGGTATGAAAAATATATGAGAAGTAAATATTTTATCGTATAAAACGTAACGTTTTATAATTTAGCGAGCTTGCATCACTTACGTCACTTAAGTATAGAGCGAAAGAGACGTAGGTAATACAAGCGATTAAAACTACTACTTTAGACCCCTAAATTGACCCGTTATTTAGACGGTAGAGGAAAGGAACTTTAATGTTTAAAATGAGCCTAAAAATAAAATATACCTAATCAATTCGAATCCCAAACACAATGTTGGTCATTTGTATGAAAAAAATGTTTAAACAATTATTGACCAATGTTTCCTAGCCAAATGCGAACATGGGTGGTCTGTAGAGCAAAATAAAAAAAAACAATGAGAAATACATTTTACATAGTAGCGAACCTGCCACCCGGACTAATTGGGATATTTCAATTTCTAATAACAATTTCAAATAAAGAAGTTGACGGTTCTCCTCTACCTCGGAGTCAGCTGTCAGAGAACACATCAAACCGTCTGGTCGTGTCGGACTATTATTCCTATTCAATGAGAAAACTGTAAATTTTAGAAGTAAGATGGCTTTCAGACATAAGCTCACTCTCTGCAAAGTGTCATATTACAGCGTAGTATTTATTTTTATCGATTTTGCATTTTTTGGAAAAAAATGCAAAATCGCTTCCTACGAATAGCCACCGCATGTCCGGTGTACGTCCACAATCACTTTACAAGCACTTTGAATTTTCCCTCCATCAGAGGGAAAACCAGAGGGCACTTCAAACATACCTCAACGGTCAAGCGAATACTTCGATCGGGTACGCCGTCACCCCAAACCACCTAGTCACAAACGCAGTATTATGATCCAAACTGTGTGACCATTACTGGTCGTCGTCCCGGACACGTGCTGTCGGACGAATACGATCGCATCACGACAACTGTCAAACACTTGCAGCAAATTCGCTCTCACATACTGCACCACGGCGCATGGTTCCTATGGATAGTGACCGGCCTGTGTACGTAATACCCATGTCCCGTGGGCACTTTGATAAAAATTTAATGCTTAATCACTTGGCCTGGTCTGTATGAATAAGCGTAAATCCATTTTGGGATATATAATGAAACAAATAAAATTAAGTGTTTTTGTTTATAAACGAAATGAAACCTACGAAATTCTCATAGAAAAGAACATAAAAAACTATTTAACATAATATAATATAGTACAAAAGAAATTAAACAAGTTAACGTAATAATAACATAGATATAATAGTACCATATAAATAAGTTACACCGATGTAGCTGCGCAGAAATCATTTTTTGGAAAGGCGCGAAATTATTTAAGCCAAACACCAGGCAATATTTTTGCACGGGAAATTCTTCACTCGCCATTGGTCAAACGAGAATTGGCTGTATTGGCATTCGTCAGTTGCTTAGCCGAATGTCAGCTCTCATAGGCTGTCATTCATTCACACGTCAAAAGTCATGCAGCACAGATATCGTGAGTGAGATAGCATGAGCTCACGTCTTGTTATTTTTTAAACCTTATTAGTTGTGGAATAAGGTTTTTATTGAATTGGTGTTATAAATCGGATTAGATCGGCCTATGTTGTGCTGTTCTGCGTCAACGACGAAAGCCGATCTAACTTATTTTCGTGGTTGAATTATAAGTAGTTACATCATTTTTATTTTTGTAAAATTGTGAGCAAAATTATATAACACTGGATAAAATATATAATGCATAAACCGAATATTTGCAATAATGCAGTACAGATTTTATAGATCATAAGTTTCTGCAAGAATTTTATTATATAACAACTGTACAAGTTGAATTTTTATGACATTTTGAATTGCAAAGAATATTTGACTTCTTGCATTTACGACGTTTAGAATGGCAGTCACCAGTGCAATTGCAATGGAAGAAGCCTTGTCCGCCAAAATGCGAGTCTTTTCGAGCACACTCTCGAAGAGTTATGTCAGCTTTGGGAACGTCATCAATTGAAATAAACTTTTCTTTACACAGTAAATTCATTTCTGGAATATTGTTTAATACACCATTTTTTCCTAGTTTAAAAAATATGTCATTTTCCATAGAAATAATGATTGCAATAATATTGCGGATATCAGTCATGGCTCCATCTACATCTTGTACCCTTACTCGAACACTTTGGCCTATGCCCGGCGAACCACCCGGTCCAAGTAATAAATTCAATCTATTGCTTACGTTGATTTATTAAATGGACCACGGGCTGACGGGCATTATTATATGGACCGGTCTAAGTAATGAATTTATCAAATTGGCTGATGTTGTTGGGAACTTTTCATAATACGCGGCCCTTATTAATACGGCCCGGTTAATCACATTGCCCGTAAGATGTACACGAAACATACACTACAACCCAAGCACGTCAAGTCATACAACTGCAGACACGACAACTTCAGGAGCACTCAGCTAGCTGTCCCATGAAGCCGTCTTGGACTTCTTCTCGATTCCACAGCAAAACTTCAGGTCCGAAAAAAAGGAACTGAAAAGGAAACTGCATAAGCGTTATTTTTCTTCAAAACTTGGTAGGTACTTATATCCAAACAGATTTTATATTCTGATTTTAGTTTTTATATTTCCAAAGCAGCAAATGATGGTGACTTTACGTTTTTTTAGATACCACTAATTACCATGCACAATAATTAACTACGTATGTGTTTGTATACACACGACACACACATCGCTAAATATGTCATTATAATAACAGTATTAATAATGCCATCAAATGTTATATGTATTTATTGAAAATGTTTCATTCACGAAAAGATAAAATATAAATTATAAATAACAATTCAACGTCAACCGTACGTCAACGTACAGTAACAAGAGTCATTTAAACCATTTACTGAAATTAAACTTTGGAATAATTAATATTTTTTCTTTGCATTACAAAACTGATGAATGATTACCAAAAAAAACACGTTATTTTTCCAACCAGATGTGTAATAATGCAATTAATCATAGACAAAGATAATATATTTTTTGTAAAGTACCTATCTATTCAGATAGAGTTACACTAACCGGAACTGTCTGTTATTGTGTGTTTTTGCCATTAACTGAATGCTACTAGTATAGTTAAAATATTTTGATATGCATCAATGAGAATTAATTAATCTGTCTAATCTGATAAATAATTAATTAAATATTCTTATTAAATATTCTAATGCTCATATCAGGATGCATCTCTCCCATCTGCGGGAGCTTTGGATCGTCAAAAGGGGGACCAACTCCTTCCCATCCCAAACCTAGTCTCGTCACCGGACGAGCACACCGGGACACATAGCAATTCGATGAAGCTGTATTGGGCCTCCCCTCGCTTTCACAGCAAAAGTTCAGATCCGAAAAAATAGGTGTGTTACACGCAGCAGCTAACCTGCCATCTGGACTGAATAATGTTATCACATTCGTATATGAGTACTGAATCGCATCAAAAAGTGTTATTAGAGTGTAAGCACTCATGTAAATAGTTAGCCGTAGAAAGTAGAAAGAGATCAGTATGACAAAACGAGCGCAGATAAAGTGTAAACACCCTTTAGCGTAGCATCATTATACAGGTATTCGGCCATAATATGTCATGACGTAGGCATCAACTGTCAACTTTAATGTGTGTCGGATGGAGCTGTAATCAAATCTACCATGTTTAGTCTGACATTAGCAGAATCATCGCGATCTGTAGCGGTGGAGCCATAGTTCTTAAAACTGTGAAGTAAAGTGTAGTATGAGATATGAATATGTAACATACAGGTCCCGGGACCTTATAGTCTGTAGCCGAACATGCTAATCTATAAACTGCGAGATAGTAAGACAGTGTAAATAATATTGACAAGTATATTTGATCGGGTTAAACGATTCGACCTCACGCTTGGCACGGATTTCCTCAATATCCATAAAGAGAGTAGTGGGTCAAAGTTCGCCTGTGCGGTGACCCGGTACAGTGCAGCGGTGAGGTGGCGAGGTGGCGAGCTGCAAAGCCGTTAAACCTAATGCTCTTAGCCATCACGATAGCTTCAACGCCATGCTGCTACAATATGCTCTGACACTTCAACTGTACTTATTCATTTTACAGTTTTATGCGAATGTTTATTAAAGCTATTTAAGCGGATTATATCGCGAGTTATTTTTAATTTTTGCGTTGAAGGAAGGAAAGCAAGGCATATGCTTTTTATCTGAGTGTGCTGACGTACCTATACCATCGTCGGCTGTTTATTTTTATAAATATATTTGATCGTCTAGGGCCCGCCTGATATTAGCCTCACATATTTTCTTCACTTATTCTTCTTGTAATAATATTGAACAACTTTTTCGTAACGCCTTCACTAGGACCAGCAAAATACTTATTTGTTAATTTTATTTGCTCGACTTTATGCTACAACGTACAACTTAAGTTTACTAATCTGTGGTACAACTACATTTATTTAATCTTTTAAACCAATAGTAAAATGTATGAGTGGTTTTGGAGGAGCACTCAAAAGAGACACGAAAACACAAACCTTATAAATTTAAATTGACAAGGTTACACTGATTTTCGTCACAGTGAATTTCGTGCTCGGTTCTAGTTACTTACACAAACATAGACTTGCTAATGGTAGCGTCAGATAACTAAATCCAAACCAAGATATATGTAGGTATATAATTTAAACTCCACGTTTTAGATCATTTTTCGTAGTGTTCTGTGGTAGATTTTATGTATATAAGTATGCAGTACTGACCTGATCTATTGATTTATTAATGACTAGCTTCCGCCCGCGGCTTCGCCCGCGTGGATTTCGGACTTCAAAAATTATTCAAAATTTTAACTTATTATGTTATTCTGATATGAAAGCTTCATGAAAATCCGTTCAGTAGTTTTGTGTGAAAGAGTAACAAACATCCTTACAAACTTTCGCATTTATAATATTAGTAGGATATTTGATACAAATAATGCAAAGACATCAGCGTATTTGCTGATGTTTTTGATTTTGTTAGAGCATTGTTCCTTGCTCCATTATTGTCGCATAGGACTGGCACGACTAGGAAGATATCTCTCCCTCAAATGACACAGCCGTAAAGTGACAGCTATATGTTATCGAGCGTACAACCCCTCTGCAAATGCAGATGTTAATAGCATATAACAGGCCTCGAAGTTCTCCTTAAGTCTCCAATACAATGGCTAATTTCTTCCCTATGCTATAAAAATGCTGCATACCCTATTAGATCGGCATGGCTTTCGGCTGGATTCCACGCATGTTCCTGCTGTAAAGGCTCAGCTATGCTGGTTAATTCATTAAAAGAATCCGATTTCTCAGAAAACCTAAATTTAGGTAAGTATTATGTTATCTAAGAACAGGATCAAAATGTAAATATGTATAGGATCGATAGACTCAGCCTCAGGGATCATCCAGCAGCACACCATTAAAGTCTGATTGTGATGTTGAAGGAGGAACAACAGGTAAATACATCAATGTAAACACCATAGCAGGAAGCTAACAACAGTTCACCGCGTGTACAAGCAATAATTACTTTATAAATACCACACAAACTTATCATGTGTGTTGCTAGTTAAAATACAGATGCATAGTGTTGCGAGCGCGGAAAGAAAGTAAGATTTATCTAGCTACGAAAGAACAAAACGCTAAACAATCTTAAGCACGGAATCTATGTAAATAAAATTCAAGTCACTGCGCAATTCAAGCAAAAACTATTCGATACTTACTTTTTCGTTTCGTTTCGTTATTCTTTATAGTCTTAACTTAACCCGTGCCCACTTCTCGTGTGCGGCAAAACAAAAATTGTAAATCATTATAAAATATAGCCTATGTTACTTTCTGATTATGTAGATTTCTAGTAATTTTGAGCCTAGACAATGTAAACAAACAAAAATGTTTTCTCTTTATAATATTAACTAATAACCAATTTTGACCCTGTTCCTCTTTTTATACTACGATCTCAATCTTCACCCCTTCATTTTACCCCTTTGAATTTCTAAAAATCATTTCTTAGTGGTCACTTACCGTGCGAAAGGAACATCTGTATCTACCGTACCCCTGTACTCTAAAGTTTCTTGGAATAGTGATATCAGCAGTGCGTTGATATATAAGTCAGTCAGGCTAGCCTTTTTATTATTATATATTTAGAGAATATTAAATTTGGTGAATATCATTTAGGTACACCTAATAATTTAGGCAATATCGTGGTTATCATATAGCGATAATTTCAGCCTCACGATTTTTTAAGAAATTTTTCTTTCATCTATTTACCTACTACAGTTATATACCTACAGTTATATATATATTTTTTAAATTATTCAAGTCCGCAGGTTATTTACAATATATTCTTATTTATATACAAAGAAATCTATATGATATCCGAATGAAAATAATAATCTTCTTTTTTTGTTGCGTAGAGTCAAATGTGAAGTCTAATGACATCAGGAACCTCCAGGAAAGAACTTATTCGTCGGTCAAAGCCGGCAACTCGTTTGAAAACCTTCTGATGTTGCGGATGTCCATCAGTTTACTCATTGCTCCTTTTCCCAGCTATGTTATGTAAACTGACTGCAGGATGCGATGTCCTTTTGAGAAGATGATGATGATTTTAGAAGTTCACCGGTCGTACCTTCCAGATTTCCCCAAACGGCAATGTACCTCCCCGATACACAGCACATTATCATATATTAATTTGCACACCATTTGTTTATTGTATACGTATTTAGACAGTGTAAGCAAACTGCCCCATTGTGTAACACAATGTGTGTCCAGTTACAGCACATGTACGGATCATATTATCATTCTATTAAGTGTCACTTAAACTTAATGCTAATGTCGTATATTAGTAGCAGGGACTTTTAGTAAGAGGTAGTTGTAACCGCATTGGACTGGCATGACCGGGGAGAACCTACTTTTCGGTGACACAATAAACAAAAAACTCGCCACAAAGTTATAGTTTTTTCTATTTCGTGCGTTTCGTACGGTACAATTTTCCGATGGTCCATTGGAATAAAAATAAGGGAAGAGTGTGGTATGAGGGTAAATGCGGATATTTATGGGCTTGGTAGTCATTAGAAGGATGTGACTGTTTCCGAATTAAGATTTGTCTTAGTATTATAGGGCTAAAGAAAATCTTGCCCAAATTTATTCTTTTTCAAAAATAAAGCTATAAGTTAACATATATGATATAATAAAGTTAACAGAATTCAATGTATTTGTGGACGGTCGCCGTCTAGGATAGACTTTTTATGATGACTAGAACTGAAGCAAAACATCGTAGTTGCGGTAGGTACAGTAGATGTAATCGTTTTATAATAGCAGTTTGACATTCCATGATTTTTCCGTTACAATTTACATAGCAAGCTACATAGTTAAGTGATTATACAATATAGCTGTGCCCGCAGCTTTACCGGCGTGGAATTCGGTTAGTGTCATTAAGAAATGTTTACAGTCTATGGACTTGGACGAGAATTTTCTCGACAGATTGGTAAAATTAGGATGAAAACCCCGTCAGCCATAGATTATTATATATATACTAGATTTCTTCAGCCGTTTGTGCGTGATGCACGCACAAAAAAATAGACAAACAAAATGTAAGTTCAGACTTTCGACCTTCTTTAGCTTTATTACATGTATAGATAACATGGGCACCTTTAAACAGGCTGCGTCTGTCCGAAGGTAATGTTTGTTTTTAAATGTCTTTGCTCCCTGCTACAGCTTGAACAAGACGAATTTTATAACATAACGTATGACATGTCGGAGTTCTTCCTTGCGTCTTGAAATCGATTTTAAGTAATTAATAATAAATAGTAGTAATAGGTACCTATATACTTGGAGGTAGAGGTAGTGCCACAACAGTAGACATAAATAGATGGTTTATTGTCGCGTTTCGTGCCGTGTGTGTTTCCGTCGGGCCCATTGGAAGAGGAAGAAGAACAACACGTATGTATAAGGATGTTTATGGGTTTCGTTAGTCACCGAAAGGCTCCGACAACTCATTTGCCTTTTTACAGTATAAAAATGCGAGTCTTTATCTATTTCTTCATCGCTAAAACTGGCATGTCTATGATTTATCTCATGTTTATACTTTAAATCGTTACAATTATTATTTATTATGTACCTGAACAAAAAACTTAACGCTACAAAATTACAAAGATCTTAGTACGTAGCATCCGTATATAATATAATGAGTAATATTAGTGAGCTCACGTCACTCGTGAACACACATCATGTGATCGATCGCTTCACAACAGTGGAGATAAAACCAGAGCAGAACTGCGACCAACAATCGGCATCATTGTTTTATTAAAACAAAGCCGCAACAGTCGAAAAACGTCAATGATGATAATTTTTAGGTACGCGAATATTGCTCATTGCAATAAAACAACTTGAACTTAGTACTCCCGTGACCATGGTTGCTGTAACGGTACACGTTGGAAGCGGACGACATGAGGCAGCAGCGGACGACGTGTCGCAGCGACTCTACTGGTTTCTATGTATTTCTATGAAACTACCTCAGTAGTTAGCGACACGAAGCTAGCGACGCGTCGTGGAGCGGCAGACGCCAGTGTCGTCCCAGATCAGTCTATCTTCCTCTTCTAATAAAATATATAAAAAATTGATTCACGGAACACTCGGAATCAACTGGATTCCATCTGCTGTTGCCATCTGCAGTCGGGTTCGAATTCAAGGCCCCAGCGACAGGTCGTGACGACATGAAGCGACTACACGTCGTCCGGTGCCGCGTTATGTCGTCCGCGTCCAACTTGTACCTTAAAGCTTCTGAAACGTAAAATAAATAAATAAACCGCGATAAAATCCGTTAAAGTTGTTTTATTGTAATGAGTCAGTGTTGATAGTTTTAATTTTGCGCAGTTCTTTTGTAAGAGGGAGTGTCATGCTGCATGTAGCCAAATATGGCACGACGGGGGATGTACGAGAATCGTATTTGGACAACTCCCTAGTCTAAAAACTGTTCGTAGCTGTGTGTGTGCTGATGTCTGACTTGACGTCGAGTCTCAGTTGTAGCGTTGGTAATTTGGTATATGTCGAATCCGAATCCCTATACCTACCAGGTGCGATGATGTTGTGACTGCGAGCGTGTTTACTGAAAATGTTTGACAGTTGTCGCGAGGCGCTCATATTCGTCCGACATGACGAGAGACGACGACTGGGGATCAAACAGTAAAAAGATGAAATAAACAGTGTTCGAGATAATATTCTTAAACTCTTGGAGCGTATATCAACCGTCCAAGAGTTCAACGAGATTTAAAGCAATTTCCGTTTGAACGATTATGTGAAAATGTAAATACTGGCTTCTTAGAGCGACTTTTAATCATTAATCAGATAGATGATAGACGAAATACATCGCATTACATATTCTGCATACTTTTGTAGGTGGCATGTGATTGTGTGACCACCATATGACTGAGGGTATTCAAAACACGTGTCACTGGACCTAATCATAATTAACACACAATGCTTAATTTTATTCCGAACAAATAATATGAGAATGATCACAGGACATAGATTATTTACCCACGACTGTAACCGTTTTATGTGATTCTGACCACTTGAGCATGAGATATCAATTTTATTGTATTCTATTTTTAAATAAATTTTATGCGCATCACGTAAAAAGTAACTGCTGGTTGCATAGAATTCGTTTTATTTAGTTTTATTACACTCGTATTAACAGTTTGTCTTCATTTGCGATAGTATTATCATGTACTTAAAACCTAGTCTAGTCATACGTTCTGTTACAAAAAAAATATATTTTAATTGCAAATAACATTTATTACTTTTACATTGTATTAGTTTAATACACAAATACAAAACAATTAAAAATATAAAAAACTTATTCGAAGAGGTCTCCATTGATTGCAATATAGTCCTTTAATTAAACGTTGAGGCCAGTTATCAATAGAAGCACTCTTTCCATTGGGAAATTGTTTCAGGGACTCCAAATTATCATGGCGTTTAGAGGAACCTGCACTCGCTGCACCATAAATCATAATCCAGATTCCAGCTAATTAAGATCAGGACTAGACGACGGCCAGTCTTCAGCTCTGATGAAGTCCGAGACGTTCGATTACGGCCAAGACTGCGTGGACCTAGCTTTATGACCCGGCGCCGAGTCTTGTTGGAAGGGACCATACTTGGCTATTGAACATGGTGTTATTAGGGGGTATACTACCTTCTCAAGAATGGTATCTTGATACACTTAATAGCCCGGTACAGAAACATTTGACTGGAATGTGCACGAAAGAGGCAGCACTTTCGCCGCTTCATTTTAGGTACAAGTACTAGCAAAAGACAATGACAATGACATGTTAACATAATATATCATATCATACGTACAAACGAAAATTTGCTAGCATTCGGTTCACATTTCAGCCACTAGTTAGCGCAGCAGCCTAGAAGTTTGATTCCTATACCAAGTTTAAGGAGAGTTTTAAAAATTGCATTTGGCTCCATATCTACTTTGTGTAATGCAATCACGTTGATTCTATTCTCTTTATCACCCCACTCCATTTTAATATTGCATAATATTGTAAAATGTATTGGCGCCAAAATAAGAAAACACAATGAACAATCGTATAAAAATTACAGATTCCTAATTCGAATGTAATATATTTTTATTTTAATTGTAACAGTATTTATAGCCAGACTAAGTATATTAGATGGTTCGCCTTCTGGTAAAAAATAAGTAATTTGTAAGCAATATTAGTAAATTCTTTTGGTGAATATAGTTTTAAATAAACCATCGTTTGTCCTTACACGTCTCATCACTCTTTTCATTATCATCTCCTATCCATACGCTATTGTACGCCTTCTATTAAAATTCCTTGCTGTAAAGAAGCCGGTGCAAATGTTCGTGCTGGTAGCCCTCCTGATTGATGGTCTTCCTTCTTCAAACACAACTCACAAGTTTACGTAAAAAAAAACGCAACTGATTTCCTGCGCGGCGGAAGTAACTAGTTTTTGTAAGAAGATAAACTTGTCACGAGATTTAAAACGATTTGTTAAGTAAACTGAATTACGACACAGTTGTAAATGACGATGCGTCACGATGCCAGGGCAGGTAATAAAAAAAACTATTTGCCATGAACATTTATTACAATATTGACAAATAGTTACAATGTGTCGATAATTTTCTAGACGTTGAAAAGAGTTGAAAATCTTGATAGCAACTTATGAATGTATATTTTTATTTGTTATATTAATTAATGCTTTGTACAATTACATAACTTCTCAATTTCACATTTTAGATGGCCCTCCCGAGGAAACTTCAAAAAGTAGACATACAGCTTACATTATAAAATAATTGTAAATACAGGGTTATTTTTTGGTCACCGGCCACATTTTAAAATAAACATCATTCCAAGGGTGTGTTTTAAATTTTAACGTTTAATTATAATCTGTTGTTAAATAAAAATCGATTTGAAATGGCCCTAAAAATACATCGATTATTGTTCTTACACGAAACGACTTCAAGATCATTGACGTCGGGCTACCGTGAGTCGAGAGTGTGATGCACTTGGTGACCAAGAAATATGTTTTACAACATTCTTTAATATTTTTATTACATAAATCGAATGTATTATTATAGTTTCTGAACCAAACCTGAAAATTTGGCCGGTGACCAAAAAATAACCCTGTATAGTGAAATATTTTCTGTGAGAGATTATGTGGCTGATCCAGCTATCTTAAAAGAGTAAAAAAGCAAAAAAGAGTAATATAATCTCGAGAAACTAAAAATATTTTCTAGACTTTCTTACATTATTCATGTGAGGTACGAAAACAGGATCTTTATTAAATTTATAAATATAGCCGTTTTTACGAGTTAACAGATGGACAGACAAGAATATTAACTCACGGGACCGAAGCCAACAGAGTTGAGTGCTCACAGCGAATTTTTATTGCAGAACCACCTTTATATGCGATTTTACGAGTACAGTTGGGTAATAGAAAATCGACTCTGACGCACGCACCTATTTCATTATTATCATACAGTTACCAACTAGTCTAGGCTTTGACTTCAGTTTCCATGAACGGGGAAAATAGGTGTTTTCATAGGCGGAACGCTACTACATTTTTGTACACGCTTTTCATGGCCTCAACTTGTATATAGCTTGAAGATATTGGAGTCTGTTTACCCAATTTTTGAGTTACGTGACTGATCGGGTTCAGAGTACTTGGGCTTAACAAGGGATCGGCCCTCTTGGCGTTCATTAAAAAAGGCATATGTTGAGCAATAAACCGGAACACAGTAAAATGTAGTGCCACACTGCACGCATGCATTGGGCCACAGCCGAATTGGCCCGGTACGACCGGGAAGGTACCGGCGTAAAGTGCTGTCGTGTTTCGTACGGCGTGTAAGTAACCGGTGGCCTATGGAGGGAGGAGGAGGAGGAGGAAGAAGGGGGGAAACGAAACTGTATGGTTTTTAAGCGGATGTCTATGGGCGTATGTAGTCATGAAAATGTCTCCGATTGCTCGTTTGTCCCATTATTCTATAGAAAAAGAATAAACGGCTAGAAATTAACGATGATGTGAATTACCTGAAAACTACCTATGAAAGGATTGAGAACTCTATCTAAGATACATCTTAATATCATTGCCCATATCGCTTGGGTAATAAAATGCAGCCTTTAGTTGGACAATAAAAGGTGTTTAACTTATTTAAGTATCCGATATAAAGAAGCGATTATTTCTAAAGAGGAGCCGGTCAATCAGATGTACCAACTTATATAGGAGACCTCCAAATATCTATATTCTATATGAAAGTAATTATATGCTATCAATTATTACAAATAATTTAAAATTGTATTTTATTTTAATAGACAAAACAAATGTGAGTGGGTTTAGAAATATAAAGGATTTATTTATTTATTATATTTTACGAATTCCTTGCCAAACCCTAGCTTCGCACACACCAACTTACTTATTTGTAGCAGACATTCTGGCTTTATCAAAGTTGCTCATTTCAGAAAGCAAAATACCAGGGCCCTATAGGGGTAGAGGCTAGTAACATTGTTACGACAGTGATTGCCGATTGGATTCGCTTGTCCATCGACTGTAGTCACAATGTACACTACCTATTGACATGTATTAAACATTACATAATAACACGTAATAAACACATCGTTCAAAATTACTTCGTCTAAGTTTATGAGCTCTTAAAACAGGAATTTAAATTGTTATTTTCAGTTGTTCTGACTTTTATTATAACACTTGCATCTAGCAGAAAATGTGCAATAAAATTTGTTGCTAATGCCAATGGATTACAAAAAATAACACTTTATATTTAAATTTATAATATTATAATAGCTAACGTTAAACCGATGGTTCGGAACCTGATTTCATTCTGGTAGTGTTACCTTTCCGTCAGAATAGGGAAATGATTGAATAAAGAGTGCACTTAGGTGTGCCCCTAACTTGCTGATTATATAAATAATATGACGTGTTATGATAGTAATGCATATAGGCACAGATGATATGACGATAATATGAAATAAATACAATTAGTAAAACAAATAAACTGAAGTATAATATGTAAGGGTATTCTGAAAAATATTACCGATAATCCAAAGACTCTCCGAAGTAAAATATACACAAAAAATCAATTTATAAAAAAAAGTATGCACCCATCTAGCCTTAGCATTGAGCAACAGGTAGTGCCATGCAGCATTCCAGCCGAATTCGCAGGCACGACCGGCGAGGTGATGTACCCCCCGTAAAGTAACAGCTATATATATGCGTTTTCGGGCAGTTTGAGTTCCTCCGGTGCCCTTTGAGAGAAGGAAAGGCGTTGCCCGCAACTGACCAATATTATAGTCTGTAGGCTCACCCACAGCTCGTTTGATTCCTTAAAAATAGTCTAACTTTATTCAGTGAATGTAAGACGATGATGATCCTCATACACAGGTCAATAAACTCGAGAAGTATTGAATGTAAATGTGTTGTAAGCCGAGGTGGGTTGTGTGCCTAGTACGGGCACGAACTCATCGAAACTCGCCCGAGCTAATTGTTGCGGCCTATCAGCGGCTGCGCTCCTAACGACGTTTGCTCCACTTCCCACTCTACCGTGTGCCCACAAATTGTAAGCCATTTTTAATCTGCATCGTAAAAACATTGCAGCAACTCAGGCTGGTGCGGGGGATCTCTCGATCTATTCTTCAAGATCTTATCGGTATCATCATATCGCCGAAAATATAGAGATACGTTATTGTCAGTTCACAGATTGGCGCAAAAAGTGATCTAATGTGACAGATGTCAATGGGCACCGTTAGTTCCTTATATACTCAAAACCATAGATTTAGAATGCACAAGATACACAATGTCAGAACAGAGGCGAGACAAAAAAATATTTGACAAATGTCAGAATTACTACAGAAACACTTACATGACTTTGTCATTACTATGTAATCGGGCCCCTATCGCACCTTACACGCGTAAAATAATTGTCTCATATGTACTTCATCTACTGTCTCTTTTCTTTTCCGATGATTCTAAGTTAATTTGAATGTCTCGCTCCCACGCTTTGTACATCTTTCACGTAGTGAAAACAATTCTAAATCTATGCTCAAAACCTTGTTAACCAGTTGGGCCACCTACAGTCCCATCATTTCGATATACGTAGGGCTGATTCGTCGGGATTGACATTTTGTAAGATGTCCAGAGTCCCGGCAAAACAGATATTTAAAAGAAATATAGTAACAGCAGAATTACTACGCCTTTGAATGAAATTTCTGAAATTCAAAACTAGTATCTGACCGAAATATTTAAAAAAACTCCCGTTTTTTTATGTTGTATTTTAAAAATATTTTAGTACTCCTACATCTATGTCAAATCTAGATATAGGTACATCATGCGAATAATAGTACGCTTGAGCTTGTTAAATGAGGAAAATAAAAACCGCAGTAAAAGTATACCCGGTTATATTCTGAGAAGGCGACTTCAAGGATATGATAAACATAATAATCTGACAAGTGTTACGTTCTCAACAAAGCTAGTTTGATTATAGAAAAAATTCCTCCTCCATTCTTGTCGGTTTCCCATGAGGTGACGTCCAAAACAGATGTGAGAAATTATGATTCTCAGTTAACTGTGAAGACTAGATTTTGTTGTTCGAATTCGTGTGAATAGAATTAAATTTCAGTACATACTAGCGATTCGGCTCCGGCAACGCCCCCTAATAATAACCAGGACCGGCCCTATTCTATTATTATTAATATTATAAATGCGAAAGTTTTATATGTTTGTTTGTTTGTTTGTTTTTTACTTCAGCACGAATCAATTTTCATGAAATTTGGCACACACATAAAGGGTAACTTGGATTAACACATAGGAAAGTTTTTATCATGAAAAAATGTTCCCGTGGAATTTACGCGGGTGAAACCGCGGGGCGCCGCTAGTCTTTTAATAAATGTTTTATCAAAATCGGTTCCATAGAAAACATTAGAAATGGTTGTTTCCGTAAGTACCTGTAACATATAATTACTGCACTTGAAAATCAATATAGTCCGTTTTTTAATTTGAGAGAATAAATTGACAGGAGCGATGTTGCTAGTTTTTTGTGATTCATAATTAATTAGCGTTGTACCACTATCGGAAAAACGCTTATAGATTTTTGTAAGTTATCTACACAGAAACGTGAATATATTCTATAAAGGGAATTAATACTATATCATTGTGGTATATTGGTTTATAAATTAAGAAAAACTGTATCTCGCATATTTTATTAAGTATTTATTATTAATTCCAAAAAGGTTCCGTAGGTACTATCATTTTAATTTAAACGTCATTTCCTGCTACATATCGTTAACAAAATGGCGTTCAGTGTAATTCCTAATAAATTTATATTTGTAAATTTATTAATTTACGTTGTTATTGAAATCGGAAAATATAATTTACGTTTTGTTTAAAAGTGCTGCTAGCACTACACAAAAACGCTGGTATCATTATTTACAAATTTAATAATTATAGATACATGATAATTTAGTCTCTCAAATTAAAAAACAGACTATAGTTAGTTTAAAATTAATGGACGGCACTATATTTTTATTGTTGTTCACTATTTCGCATGCAAACGCTTTAACGGTGAAAATCACAGTTCTCATTCTTTTTTATGTTTAATTTTAATGGTAACGATATTTAAAAAGGCAATAACAACACATTGCACAGCACTCTAGTTATTTTACTGTTCAGAAGATACGTATCATAAATAATTTCATTTCATTAAAATAATATCAATTTTTAAAAAATACATTTATGGTAAATCAGAAACACTTGGTGGCTCAATATCTCGCGCAGGAGACATAGGCTCTATGAAGATCCGGCTACAGAGGGAACATGGTAGAGACTTATTCTTAATGTATCTGGTACCCACACCTCTGTTCTCTCTGCGAGAGCCTCACACACCAAACACACAGCTCCGCTGAAGGCACACGAATGTGCATATAACAGTTTATACGACTTATGTTTTTATTATAAGTACATAACAGAACAGTTACATTGTGTCTAAGTACATGACGCTTAAAGTATTACATAACAATAGGAAGATAATGTGTGTGTGGTTTTACAGTCGGTCGCGTTTAGATGAACGACGTAGACCTTGAGTTGCAGACATAATTGTTAACTTGATAGATCATGTCGCAATCTTACGACGGGGTTTGTATTTCATTTATGGTGTTGGGGGCAGGAAGTGAGAAAGATTAGCCGAAGATCGAGGCGAGTTATGGGAGAGGCCGCCGTCCAACAGTGGACTGCAATAGGCTGATGATGATGATGATAAGGGGGCAAACAACCAGACGTAGTCAATTTCATAACGATTGACGCCCATAGACATCCGCATAGAGGCTGTACTGATACGCTGCCCTCCTTTCTTCTCCCACCTCCCAGAGCCACCGGCTACTTTCATACCGATCGAAACGCGACAGCACAGCTGTCACTTTACGCCGGTCTCGTGTAAGCGAGAGGTACCTCCCTGGTCGTGCCGGCACAATTCGGCTTCATGCAAGCATGCAATGTGGCTCTACCTCTTACGAAAAATCTTATTTAACAGTGGAAAGTAGAGTGAGGAAAAAAGTATCATTTGAAGATATTAACCTGGGAGAGTATATTTATATAGTTGTTTTTTATAGTATAGGGCAAACGAGCACTCGGAGAATTCGGATGATTGACGTGTTCTTCCTTCTTCCTCACTTCTAACAGGCCACCGGAAACACAACTGCAGTAGAAATCACTGCGATGATAAGGTAATGTGAGCGAGGGGTACATACCGTCGTGTCGGCAACTCGGCAGATCAGGTTATAATTCAGCATAGCATAATTAATGACTTGTAATTCCCCACGCGTGCCAGACAATTCCAGCTGTAATCTATAAGAAATAGATAAGCGGTGTCACCACTTCAAAAAGTACTTCAAAGAAGCACAGTTTGCAGAAAATGTAGGGATGAATTGTGTGATTCAACACATTCAGATAAACTATTTATTTGCGCACACTTGTTAAATACAACATAAAACAACACAACAACACATCTTCACGGGAACCTAACGGGGGGTGGGCAGCCAGTAAAGAGTGCCACATGTTGCCACACTTGATACTTAATTACATGCTTCTTTGTTTTGCAGGGAAAATGCTTTTTGGCATCGTCCAACCGGCCCTGGGTGAGCCTGAAGGGTGTGTCGGACTTGGCACGGGGCCCCTACCGACTAAAAACCACTACGAGAGCCTTCGACCGCCGTGGTAGAGTAGCCCGGATCTATCAGCAACAGGACACTAATTAAATGTATTATAAGCCAATCTCTATACAGTTATGTAACAAGAATCTGTACACATGGCTTTGTAGTCTGGTACGATTTGAAGAATAATTGAGTGCTAGCCGTTATAGAGAAAGACTGGAATTCGCACTATCTCGCTAAAGTAGTGGAGTGGAGATCTTGAAGTAGTAGGTATAATTTTTCCATAATCTATTTTGATATACAAATTTACAATAACTTTGCCGATAAGTAATATATTTTTTATTAGTATCATTTTACAATACACTAGTATTACTTACTTTAATTTGTTGATGTATAATATTTTTTCTCAATATTCAACCATGATTAAATCATAATGTGTATATATGATTACTGAATGATGAACCTACACATCACAATATTTAATAACGTATTACTAGATTGTATTTTTTAAAATTAAATAACAATTATAGATTTTATTAGATACTCTAAATGGCTATTACATCTCTACTAGTACTTTAACTTTCGTTATATGCAGCACGCAGTCGAAATTTAAAAAAAAACTAGAAGTTTTTTTTCAATTAATCGGTATCATTTCATTTTCTCTTGTGTGGAATCCTCGTAAGTTTACGTGGCTGAAACCTGATCATCGAACATGATAGTGGCCCATGGAGGTGGGACGAGAAAGGAGGGCAGCGCATCTGTATATTCTCTATGCGGATGTCTATGGGCGTCGGTAGTGGTGAAAATTGCTCCGACTGGCTCGTTTACCCTCTTATAACATAAAAAAGACTTATTCTCCGTAACTTCATGGACTCCTTCACTTCTCTACATTTTGCTAGCATTTGGCTTTTCCATTTAGCTCTACCACATCAAAATTCGGAACTGATAGACAGAAAAATACAAACTTATGATTGTGTTATATTTACATTTATTTATAGATCATATTTTATATTAATTTTATTATATTACTATTATTACTTATTTATTATCGCCTCCTTTATTACCTACGTTTATTGTGCGGGTGCGCTGTTAGTACGCTAAGGCGGATCACACCCGGCACGCGGTTGGCGGTGAGGCGGATCTCAAGTTACATTGGACTCTATGAAATCCGTTGATACCTAAAATATTTTAAAATTGAAATTCTTGATCCGCGCGGTTACGCGGTTGCCTGTGCGTGAGGCACCGCCTTTCCGCGCGGTCTGGCGGTGTACTTGTGTTAGGTATCAAAGGATTTCATAGAACCCCATGTAATTTGAGATCCGCCTCACCGCCAACCACACGGCACAGTGTGTGATCCGCCTAAGATGATGTTCAAAGGAGACGTTTCATTTTTGTATGGACATTTGGCCTCCATGATGTACAGTTGTGAGCAAGTTTCTAAAAATATACTTAACAGCAATCAACTTACAATTTTGTTTAAAATTATCTCGTTTTTGGGTTCACGAAGTGCTTATTACCCATACATTGGAGTACTAACGTCAACTTGACAGTTCGTCGTCTAACATTTGATCGTAATTATTGAGATTGTTTTTATTTTTGAACCAAATGACCAAATCAAATACAAAAGTGTTTGTATTTTTAATGTGATAGTCAATTTTTTGCCGATCTACAGATTTATGTACATCATGCGGGCCAGAAATGAAACGTCTCCTTTATCCAAGTATGTTTTTTATTTTATATTTTCGGTACTGAACTTTTGAAAAATATCAAAAATATTCTGTAACCTATTAATATAGAGATACGCCCCAGAACATAGAAAAATATTTTTTAAGATGAGTCACACAGTATCACATTACGCGGCTACCCCTTAATTAAATATATTAATATAAAAGTTTCCAGTAAAAATATGTTATAAATCCAGGTGGAATGGGAATTGGCAGACGGCCATATTGACTTCTGATGACAATGGTGTATGTTCTGTAACGAACAGCAAATTTAGATGTAGATGATAGAGTAGAGATCGTGCGGCGTGACCGCCACGCCAACGAGTGGGTGAATCGCGCTCTTTTCGGGTAATATTTATATTTCACCAACTAGGTAAATCGCAAATGTCCGTCCTTGTCATTAATCATTACTAAATATTACTTTATTACTATAACATGTTATTATAACCTAATAAGATGTAGTGCCAGGCTTCATATCAGTTGAATTACTCTCGCCTACTTATACCAACCATAAATAGTAGGAAGAGGTAGTGCCATGCATGGTGTATGAGTACATCCTCCTATGCAACGGAATTGGGTCGGCCCGACCGGGGAAGTACCTCTCGCTCACTTGATACCGGCGTAAAGTGACAGCGTCGCTGTCGCGTCGTGCGGTTTGTGAGTAGCCGGTGGCCCATTGGTGGGGGGATGATAGGAGGGCAACGCATCTACGTAACGATCATGCGAACGTCCATGGGCGTCGGTAGTCATCAAAAGGCTCCGATTGCTTTGAACATTCGATGATTATGCTATAAAAAGTTGCACTTAAAAAGTTAAAGCAGTTTGCGAGTAGCGAAAGCCCATTGGGGCTACTAGTGTATTAAGGAAGGCAACGCATCTGCTTTGGGCTCCTCCTTATTCGTTGTCAATAAGCATTGAGAGCCACCAGGCATGGGCTCCTAATGCCCTTTTGACCTCTATGCTATAAAAAAAATTACGACTAGATAACACATAGTCTGTCATCTTGTGTCACTGTCATTCTTTTATTTTTACTATTTTAATGTCTAAATTTAACGCAGAACTCTTATGCTAGTTCAAGTGCTGCATCTATATTTCGTGCACAAATAAAGGAAATTTTCGATACGGCCATACGGATACAAACAGCAGCAATATATTTGTTCTACTTATCTGTGGTCATTTATAACGTATGTAAATCTTAGGGACACTAATGAGAGCTTTATCTGTGGCCGAGGACCAGTTATCGCGAGTGGCAAAGTGCGTTGAACACCAGCTCCTGTTCTTATCAAAGTTATCAGTAAAATAATACACTTTCTTCTGTGTCCACAACTTGCCTTTATAGGTCGACCGTTTCACCATTATGTGTGTACAATTATTATAGTCCATAGGGATCAATTAAATGATTTATATTCTAAAATTGCCTTGTTTTTAAAATGTTAACATACCCAGCCTAATATAGATTACTGATAACACGGAGTCAAGCAAACCATTTGGTATGTGGAGACTGCCTGTAATCAACCTACGCATAAAAAGAGGTTGTAAGCGTGAGCTACATTTATTTCATAATATCCTAGAAATTCTGGTTACGATTAGAAAAAAGATTGACAAATATATAGTTTCATCTTAGCATTAGGTATGTTCCTGTAGGTAATCGGTTAAACACCTAAGTAAATATTTACATAATTCTTAAAATATCTCGATAGTTATATAGGTACAGGTGAGGCTAATAAACGAGAATTAAGATTTAACAGGAAATGAGGAAACTTAATATGAATAAATAACCTGGCGGCTTCCATTAAACATTTAAATTAAAGAACACAACTTATTATTTTGAGAACTGCATTAAATTAAAGTTAGTCAAATCGGTCAAGAGAAAAAAGAATATTCAATTGTGTCTATACTCTATAAACTCTACCTAATGCATATTTTCCTTATGTGGAACAAAGTATATTTATAAAAACAGGAGTTTTTACAAGTATATCTAAAGAGATAAGTTAGAAGAGCAATACATTCATAGGACTGTGTAATATGCTTAATTGTCGCAGCACACTTACCAACTCGGAAAGGGATCGTATCCGTATCACCTCGAGCCGGTCAGTATTCTTTGAATGAAACTCCATACTGCAACGCACACTAATGGGGAACCTAACGTAATCGTATCGTCTTTGCTTTTCTAGGCAAGGCGTTTACGATCCCTCTCCGAGTTGATAAGTGTGTAGTCGGCCGGAGATGGATGCGAGTAGCAGGAGATCGGTCGTCCTGGCGTTCGTTGAAGTGGGCCCGCGTCCTGCAGTGGACCGGTAAAGGCTTGATGGTAATGATAATCAACTTTGTTGTATTTACTTAGCTCTTAATTGGGCAAATTAAAAAAAAATTAATGCATTTTCATTGAAATACTTTTGTGCACTATCCTATAAGGGAGTAGCTGGTAGTGTGGGCGCCTGGGAGCTGAATACACAACCAAAACACCACAGGTACGTCTGCCGAGTGCCGGCGAGCTTCGGATTTGTAATTAACGAAGTAACCATACTTCCTTACATACTTTAACAATCTTAATAAACTTTACAAAATAATTGTATGATTTCTTGTAGTAAACTACAGTATTCGTCAATGCAAAATTAAACATACATGTCACATTCTAATAGCTTCTGTGATAGAGAATTTCAAAAACCTTGAAATATTCTCTGGAAAATTTTACTAAATGGAAAAACGAGTGTTCGACAGCGTTGAAATCTTTTTACCGTATTTCGTTCTCTGACTCACAAATTTTACTACTAATTAATAAGTAGATATCTACCGGCGAACAATCTTTCAGCTGTTCGATGGTGTCATTATTATTTTAATTGAAATACCTATTTATGTCTGTAATATAGGCCCATCGCCCGCTTCTTTCTACGGGGTCAACCTACGTCAGAGTAAGAATTCTAAGATCATACTCAAAATGACGTCATTCGTGATCGCATTAAATATTTTGACTGCCTCGTGGTCTAGTGCTATTGTGCATAAGTGGATGTTTAAACACAGATTATGAGGCCCCGGGTTCGAGTCCAAGTCGGACAAAAAGTATTATTGCGATTTTTTATTTATAATAACATTCCGAATTCGGTAAGTTGGCGGTGATCAATTCTCGTCTCTCGGAGGGTTCGTTAACCCGTCCGACCCGATTATACCTTACTAATCGTGTCAAACTGCCGAGACTGCGAGGAATACCTCTCGGCCCGGCTCGGCTACAATGCGAAAACACGACGTTCCTTACCTTATTTGAAAACTGATGGGGACCCAAATCTGTATACATTATCGAACACCAGCTTAAAATGTATCAAAATTGTGTCAGCTATTGCGATGACCCAGCTAGCGAGTCAGCTCCTAGGCAATTGTTATATCTGATAGAGGCACGAGTTATGGCGACAAGAGCCAGGGAAGTCTCATCAGCGACTCTTCTTTTGCATCTTAGAGCCTTTAAAGAAGTTAAATCGTAACGACGCGCGGCGTAACTATCGTCCGGGTGGCAAATTCGGTTCCTCTGACCTGTCCTGCAGACTCCCATTATTGAGAAGCTGACGATGTATGTTCTGTTCCACTTTATGCACAGTTCCCCGACCGGGGCCACTTCGGGCTGAGCCCCGTAGCCTCCCTCTTGTACACGACCGTCGATGTTCCTGTTACTGCCAACCACGTCTTCCTTTCGTCCAAGCCTAATTACGCCTGATTTTGTAGCCGTCAACTGGTCACGATGATTTATTGTACAATTTATTTAATATATTACGGGAAATCTGTACCTTTGTAATTCACATCGTTACGTAGTTTGAACTGACACATTATCATGAGAAACATCCTCAATTAGCCAATAAAATTATATTTTATCGTGTTATCATTTTAATTCAAATGCTAGCTCAAGTTACGAATTATCTGTTAGCTAAAATCAGTTAATACATAATTAGATTAGCTTATAATTGGGATTTTTTAGGAAGCGGTCGTCCGCTGGCGTTTCGCCGTCATTGACATTCGATAAAGTTTTGTTGTGTAAATAGTGTAATTACAGACTAGAAAGTGTAGGGGGGCGGAGTGCCGGAGTGAGGAGCACCGCGCGCGCAGTCAGTCCACGCGGCGCGGCCTCCTCCGAACGGCTCTCCGCGCTCCGCTCGACGCTCGTCAGCACGCGCCCTCTTTAGCCTCAGCCGGCCGTCCTCGTATATATCGCCGCCGGCCGCACTCGCACGCAGTCGCGACCTGTTCTCTCCTACACCCGCTACACTTTCGTTTCAGTTTTTTAATTTCATCAACTTTATCAGTGATACAGTGATATAATGGCGAGCCAAGAATGGGGTTACACTCACGAAAACGGTGAGTTTCCTTCTATTGTTTCTTAATACAATGAATGGAAATACCGGTTTGTTTACATCACAGCACGTGACAGAGCCGCGTAAATAAAAATCATAACTTGAAACGAATAAAAAAAATAATTATTGAATTAAAAAAATTAATACATTTATTTATATATTCTATTTCAATATAATCTGTGAATGAGTCACTGGCGCGTAAATAAAGTGAAACTTCGTTGCTGTTAAATAATTATTTACATTTAAAATACAACTGTTAAAATATTGTGTGTTGTATTTAAATTTCTGCAACTTAATCATAGTAAACAAACCAGTATTTCATTTTATTTCGAACAATTTAAGTTTTGGATTTTATCGCAAACTGCATTTTCAGCATTTTTGTTCGCTTACATTGTAAGTTATGAATAAATACATAATATGCTTTGAAGTCGTTTGACTTATCTCTATATGGGTCCAGATAATGTGCTCATTATAATGTTATGTTATTTAATTAATAACCGTCACAAAAATCAGGTTATCGCGGAAAAATGACGCTAATGAGGAAAAAATATCTCTGTTCATTACACCTTACATTATTTGATACGAATGATACTTTGAGGAAAATATTCCAGTTGATTTTTATAATACTTAAAAATTAATAAAAAATGAATTATACATATCTATAACTAAAATATGCACCTAAGTACTCATAATCCTGCCGGGAAAATATTAAATTAGGTAGATTAATAACTCAATATTCAAATTAACGTAGCCAAAAACAAAATAATAAATGCTTCTTCTTTTTATAAAATTAAATATCAAATATTTTATATTAGTATATTTTTAAGCCAATCAACATTAATTGTAAATAACTGGACGGTGAAGGATGACTTTATTGAACATAAAATCCGAAGCGCACTTCAGATGCGGCGCAGGAAGCAGCGGCTAACTTAACAAAAAGTTATAACACTAATTATGTAGTTTGATCAGATAAACATAGGTATTACCAGCCTTAAAGAATAGAATATATTCTAAAGCTTTCATATTCTAAGCTAATAAGAGCTAAGCTATATTAAGAAAAACACGAGGACACTCAATTTTTAACTACCAGTTTTTATTCCAAAATTTTATTCATTTTACAATTTAAAAAGAGATAGGTTTCAAACGTACAGATACTGAAACTAAGTAATTTTAATATACACTATTGTCTAGGTGCATTAGCCTAGATTTAAGTGTTTAACCTTCATTTTTTTATATTGATTTATTCGCGTTTTATTTGTGTTTCGTGTTTTACTTATATTACAATTGTTTATAAAAATACAATGTAATATTTTTAATATTTGAAACTCGATACAATCTGTACCGTTTCCTATTTCAATACACTACATACTTTGTAACTCAATTTCTGTTCCGTTATTTATTTTAAATGTGCCTAACTTCAACTAGTTTATAATTCATTGAATTACAATATGTACTTATACACTAATTTTATGTATCAAAAATGTAATGTTGCATTAGCATTAATAATTAAACTTGAAACAAAGGAAAAACATAATTAATATTTAAATAATTAAACATTAATTTACATACTGTATGGAAAAACCTACCTAACCTACATATTACAATTTTCCTGCAAAGTAAGGAGGTACAGCATAATAACGACTTTTTAAGTGCCTTAGTTAAAATTTGTTAGAAAATATCTGAAGTTAACTAATTACAAATTACAATGAAACTGCGTAAAAAGATAATATCGCGTTTTCTTTGCGTTCCCGACGTTCCGGTTGATTTACAGCAGTCGGGCGGACAAAGGCTAGACCTTGTAGACATAATAACGTTGTACAGCTTACATGAAACGTTACGAATGTAAAATATTGAACAGCGATGTGATTGAAGACAATGACATCGAGCCGACATAATAAATTAACTCTATTGATTTACGAAAAAAACAAGTTAAAAAATGATTTCCCGTAAATCAGTGCCTTAAACAGAGATTTCGTGTTACTAATTGAAAATATAAATTAACCGTAAAAGAATTTATAAGTGCAAGATAATATAAGTATATGTGTTTCTTTTAAATTGTTATGTTTGTTATGTGCACAATAAAGAATATTTTATTTCATTTCAAGATCAACCACGTACCATCAGGGGGGCCGTATGCTTTTTTTGCCACCATCGTGGTATAAAAAAAAACATCAGGTACTCAAAGAGTTTCATTGATATCTCCAATATGGTGTGTCATTCGATGCCCTCAGGGCTGCAGCTTCCATAATGTAACTTGAACAAGAAGGGAGGGCGCAGGTGTGTCGAAATCATGGCAACCTTCAATATCTTGTTCACCTACCGACCTTTTCTTAAGAAATATTACAGGAAAAAACCAAAAGTTTATCGGGTAAGTTCGTTTTGCATTTTTAAAGCATACGGTTACAGAAGATCTAAGTGCGTGTACCTACTTACTATACGTATAGTTATATTGTATTTGATAGTTGATACAAAGAATAGTTTTTTTTTTGGAAAGAATAGAAATTGACCAACAGAAAGCTTTCATACTTGTTTAAGACTTTCGCGTTTGTTACTTTACGGGGTAAAATATTTATTAAAGGTACTAGCGAACACATACACCTTTTGCTCGACGTTTCGGTTCGGTTTCAGTCGACACGTGACCGCGGCTGGTGTAATCAATCGGCTGAAACGTCGAGCAAAAGGTATATGTGTTCGCTAGTACCTTTTATAAATATTTTATCGTGTTAAAACCCGTACAGTATCTACAAAAAGAAAGCTTTCATTTCGTTTTTTTTTTCATTTTGTAAATTACATATTGGTAATTCTTCAGAAATAACGAAGACTATCCTTGCATAATTAAATATTTATAAGTAATATAATTAAATTTCATTAGTCTGTATACTGCACACGTCAGTATTTAATTTTACCTAAAAACTTAATTATAATTGTATTTGCATATTTACATTTCGTATTTTTATTTTACTTAAAGTAGGTATTATTATTATTACAACATTCATAGCAATACACAACTTGAAAACAAGGAAACATATTATATTTACATATTATGTAAGAAATTTTACTTTAATGTGCATTTTTTACATTATATGTACCTATACAATTTAATATAATATGTATATGACATAAAATGTAGGTAATGTATCCGCTATCATATCTAATTCGCCAATAATTGCAAACTAAGCTAGCAACATTACATTTGGAATATTACCCAATGCCTATGTCAAGACTGTCAACACTTTTAGGACCTCTTATATAATACAGAATTAGCTTTAATTTTAAATATTTTCAATATTGGATCATATAAATCAACATAAAAAATGTAATTTAATTATTTTGATATAGTGGACCGCACCGATGTATAT
>LUGF01027706.1:73524-103853 GCA_001625245.1 Calycopis cecrops | reverse complement strand
TTTTATATATAATATATATACTATTGGGATTGTTCCCCGACTGCGAATATAGAAATAAATATGCATATATTTTGTGTACTCACGTTCAAAACCGTTATCCGCTGATACTACAACCTGATCGACATAACGGTATGAGGTGTAGTTAAATTCGTTTTGATCACGCTCATGAAAACAGGTACATTATATTTTCAAAATATATTTTCATAAGTCGACCTCTTTTTAAATGCTCATGAAACGAAAAAAAGACTCAATAAGTAAAATGTTTAGGTACTTTAGGTTTTACACAGTTGTGTCTGAAAGTTGAATAATCAGAACCTGCTTTTATAATTTCCCCGCGAACTCGTTATGCTATACGCCGCGCGCCGCGGTCGTACGCTGAACTAATCAAATTTAGCCACTTTCGATTAAAGTGCATAATTGAAATAGGTAAATAACCTTCATCGGTGTTGTATGTTACATGTTAGGGTAATAAAAAGCAATAAACAATTAAAAAACGTAAGTAATTTTAATTTTGTTTTTGCTATCGGTGTAAATGTGCACGCACAAAAAAAATACCTAATGGTATTTAATTATTTAAACTTCAGTGCTTATGTGTGCTGTTTTATTCTTTTAAGAAATAAATTAAATTATTAACGATCACATACAAGTTACTAAGAAAATAATTTTACATAATACTAAAATTATTAATTTCAATTTTTCATGTGGACTAAATCGTTAAATTTACTTGTCGGGTACCTTTTAAATGATATCGTGTATTTGGGCAAGCGGTTACCTCTGAGAATCAATGCGGGTACTTTTCATAGCATTAAAGGGCTTTAATGTAATATGTATGCGCTAAAGCCTCTTAATGCATACAACATGCGAGTTTACCCTAAATATTTCAGACAATGACATTGATCAAGACTCAGCAATCCTTATGCTAGTAAGATAAATACAAGCTCTTAGAATATCGGGTTTTATATTATAGGTTCCATACCTCCAAATAAAAACGAAAACCTAAAACAATCCATTTGCTGTCCTTCTGCCCGTGTATTCGCTTTTTTGTCAAAGATCTTGTTCTCAGCACCTTTTACAATGGTCAAAACGTTTAAATTAATTAATGATAATTTATTGATTAATTTAAATTAATGAAATTATATTTATAGCATAAGATACAAACGAGCAGTTGGGCCACCTGATGTGAAGTGATCACCAACGCCCACAGACATCCGTAACACCGGAGGTCTAACAGGCGTGTTGCCGACCTTTAAGAAAAGAATGTCTTGAGGTTAGCAATCATTAAAGTTATCAGTGCGACAGCCCCATAAACTTCTTTCATTACGCACGTAGGTACGTTACTAATTTAAATTGAACCGTTCAGTCAGTTGAGCTTCCCTGGCTCTCGTTTACCGCGAACAACCCGCGACGTCACAGCGAAGCGAGTGGTACTTCCCCGGACACGTCAGCGAAATCACTACATAGTATAAAACAAAGTCGCTTTCCGCCGTCTGTGTGGCTGTATGCTAAGATCTTTAAATTACGCAACAGATTTTGATGGGTTTTTTTATAGATAGAGTGATTCAAGAGGAAGGTTTACATGTGTAATAACTTCATTTTTTAATGCCGAAATCCAAGCGAGCGAAGCTGCGTTTGAAAGCTAGTTTATAATAAAGCTAGCAGCGCGCCGTGGTTTCGCCCGCGTCAATTTAGATCCCGTGGAAATATCTAGATGAAAATAGACGTTGGCCGATTCCTAGACAAAATTTCACCCACATCGGTCGAGCCGTATTGGTGGAGTGTGGTAACTAACATTGTGACAAGAAATTTATGTAACAAAATATAAAAACAAATGCAGCTGCTTAATAATTACAAAATGACAGGTGAGCACTGCTTACTAGCAGTTTTATAATCTACATAATAGTAAGAATGAATAAACACATGCAATTGTTATCAAAGAACACGTATGTAAACATTTCTTCTCTATTGTAATAGGCAAGCGATTAAAGAATGTAAGTCTTTTCTATCTGGTACAATCGTTAACAATATCTGGATAGGTGCTGTTGCTACTTCATAACAATCACTCTGTTTTATTACCCAAGGAGGTGGGAGAAGAAAGGAGGGCAACGCATCTGCATAGCCTCTATGTGGATGTCAATGGGCGTCGGTGGCCATGAAAATGGCTCCGACTGCTCGTTTGCCCCCATACCATAAAAAAATTACTGATTCGTACATCGTACGTAGTTTTTAACAAGCAGATTTTTATAGCTTAAGGGGGCCAACGAGAAGTCGGAGCCATTTCCATGGCTACCGACGCCCATAAATATCCGCACAGAGGCTATACAGATGCGTTGCCTTCCATCCTCCTCCCTCTTACATGGGTCGGCTATTTACAAAACGCGACAGCACAGCTGTCGTTGTCGGCGGTGTCGTGTAAGAGAGAGGTACCTCCCATGCGACTTGACACTACCTCTTATGAAAATAACTAATCTAAGGAATGAAACAATGAATGTTGGCTCAGTGTAATTTGTACCACCATATTTGGACAATTTAAGGTTAAACTATAATTCAAGATAGACACCAACCCAACTACTACCATTGTTATAAAACGCTCCATTCTGGGTATTGTGGTTTACAGTTCTGATGCCATTACAGTCACTCTTTATGAAATATGTATATACAAGTGACTAATTATTATTATTATAATAATAAGCCCTATATTATATGTCCAATTGTTGGGCAAAGGCCTCCCCCCATTCTTTCGACTTTTCCCTGTCCAGAGCTTCATCGCGCCAATCAGGTACCTATACGTAGAGTTCATCTCGCCATCTCCTTTTTGGTCTGCTGCGTCGCCTCTATAGGTCTGGGTCTAACAGGTATTAGTGACTTAAGGATCAATCTGTTATCTACGAACATTATACCTCGGCCGCTATCCCACTGGCGTTTTACGAGCGTTGACGTCTCTCCGACGTCTTCGTAACGTCAACGCTGCGCTGCGCGCTGACGCAACGTTAACGTCGCGTCATCCCGTGGCAATAGTTAACGTCAGCTAAACGCGACGTTAACGTCGCGTTTAGCAATAGGTAACGTCAGTTAAACGCGACGTTAACGTCGGTTAACTATTGCCACGGGATGACGCGACGTTAACGTTGCGTCAGCGCAGCGTTGACGTTACGAAGACGTCGGAGAGACGTCAACGCCCGTAAAACGCCAGTGGGATAGCGGCCTAAGCAAGCATATTGTTCGTAGCTTCGTAGCAACGTAATAGTAAATATATTGTAGACTAGCTTCCGGCCACAGCTTCGCCTGCGTGGATTTCGGACTTCAAAAATGAAAATCTTCCGAATGAAAGATTCACAGATAGGTGATAGCGGACATACATACAGACAATAATTCTAAAAACTATATTTTTGACTTCGATATCGATTGTAGATGAGATGCCACACGCCAATGGCTTATGGCTGGAATTAAAGAATACTTTCTTTAAAAAAATGTTCAATGTACAGTTCTGACTTTAATACGATTTTATTATGTACATAGATTAAGGAAAAAAAATCTGATTAAATATTTACATCCCCGTCATTTTGGTAATGTAGTAAGTATCTAAGTATACTAAAGTGATCAAATTATATTATATTCAACCCATGGTACGTGGGAAAATATTTGAATTTAATCCAATTTTTAGAAGACAGCATTAACGGATTTTATAGAGGTATATTTAAGTATTTTACAATTCCGAGTCCCGCAGTATCTTGAGTGGTGATTGTTGAAGCAGGGTTTCTCAAACAGTGGGGCGCGCCAGTTGTCAGGGGAGGCGCGAAGCGATGGTGCGATAGTTAAGGTGGAAAGGAAAAATAAATTGCTTGACACATAAAATACATTGTATATGGAGGTAACTATATTTTATTAGGGGAGGGATGAAAATTTTTGCAAGTTGTTAGGGAGATGCGACTTTAAAAAGGTTGAGAATCCCTGCTCTAAAGCATCTAAATGGCGTCTCGTTTGTAAAATATAAATTTAAACCGCAATAAATTCTGTTAAAGTAGTTTTATTGCAATGTGTAGGTATGTAACATTCACTTAAAATTAAAATGTCATCTTCCACATTGTGTAAAATATTTTGAAAATACCATTACTTAAAAGCTGTGAAACAAATGTGTGCGTGTTAAAAGTGAGCAATGTTTTACAATCGATGCTTTGAGATATAATTGTTTTTGAAAACTCCTCCTGCGGCCAACCAACCATAAACCGTTGGAGGAGTTTAAAAAAAATAGCCCATCTGATATCTAGTCAGATACCAGAGAAGCTTCTTATTGTCACTTTGAATTATTCAAACTATGGTGCCTATAGGCTGACGTTGAAAATGACGATTGCCGTTTGTCATTCCAGCCCAAGAATATACAATGGAACAAACGCTTATAAATACAATGACTGATACATTATGTAAGCCCTCTATTGTCTCGCTGGAGCGGAACAAGAACTTATCGTTTTATATCGTATAATGTGTGGTTTTCAAATACTTAAAATGTTCTAAATTAAGAGTTACATCTAAACCTTTCTCAAATCCCCTTTAACACAAACAAAAAAACTCGTCAAAATCGGTCCAAACGTTAAAGTTAGGAGGAGTTCAGTAACATACACATTGCACACGCTCACAAATATAAAATACTTATATAAAGTTTCGGTGGACTACTTCAAACTTGTGACCACGCTTACAGCCCACAAAATAAACACCACTGCACTACGTTGCTGAAACCTATCACACTATTGTGAAAGGTCAGAACTCATCGGCCGACGACGACTTTGTAAACGGCTTTGTAAGATATCGATCCTTAATATTCTCACACTGAAATCCTTGATAAACGTTATGTAACGCGTAAGTGCAACACGTGTATTTTGAAGTGGAAACTTTACACTACACTCCTCGTGAAATCGTGTGAAGTAGAAAATTGACACCAACAACCCTTTAAAGCAGACGATGGAAGCGAAGATTTTGATAAATTGTTTTTTTAGAACACTCATACTATATGCTATAACTCATACTATATACCTGACGCTTTAGGCAGAATTAGCTACAATTCCAACTTAATACCACATGCATCGACTGCGCACGACCATCACCGTCACCAATATGGCGGCCATCCGGGTGATAGCCGGCTCCTTCTCTCATCTCAAGAAAATATTCATTTCAAAAGTAGTTAAACACTACTATTTTTTGCAAAAACTTCATGTTTTTTAACAAAAATTTTAAATTTAGATTTAGACTTTTGACACGTAAGTATGAAGATTATGTCAAAATTCTATGTCCACTAGCCAAACCCATCAATATATATTAAACCAGCCATAAGTCATTGGCTTAACAACAGAGCTATTCGACAAAAACCCGACGGCCACAAGGAGTCCCGTGGCTACGGCGGGGCTACCCGGGCTCCTAGTACGTATATGTATTCCCCTGCGACTACAATGACAAAGAAATGAAGAAGGGGCTCATACTTACTCTATTCGACAGTACGGTACGTCGTGACATACAGCGGATGGCTTATATGCTAGATCATGTCTAGGTGAATACTATCCACGTGTATTGTAAGTGCAATAACACTTGACAGGGGGACAGCTATATCGTTCGCTCGTTATGTTTATATAACACAGCCATCAAGCTGTGACAGCTGACCATTGATAGGATATACAATACTGGTGCAACAGGGGCCATCCAATGAATATGCCAGGGCCCCGTAGCGCCACTGCAATAACCCCTCTAGATATAATAAAGAATTTTAGTAAGGTCCACGCTGCATGCGTCTAACTGAATTGAGCTGGCACGACCGGGGAGGCAGCTCTCGCTTACAGGATACCGTCGTAAAGTGACAGCTGGGCTGTCTAGTTTCGTGCGGTCTGTAAGTAGTCGGCGCACCATGGATGGGAACAAGGGAAACGCATCTGTATAACCTCTATGCGGATGACTATGAGCGCCGGTACTCATGAAAATGGCGCGGTCTGCTCGTACTGTATAAAAAAACCGGCCAAGTGTGAGTCGGGCTCGCATACCGAGGGTTCCGCACCAATCATAGGTATAAGTGTCTCCATAAGAGTTGAGGTGAACCACACAAGCAAAGAAAAAACTTGACTATAAATTGACAAACTTATACATGCGGGTGCTTGCAAACATTTAGTATGAAACGAACTACAGGTATAAGTTGGTAATGATTTTTCCAGTGATACAAATATAATTTAGTAGTTTTCAGATTTATTCCTATATGTGTGCTGTAAGTTCTTACTTCTTGACAAATTTCCCTAATTATAGGTCAACGGGAAGTGCTTATAGATTTTAGAAAAAGTGCGTTTTCATACAAAATTTGTGCATAGATGGCTATAACTTTTTATTGCGTTAACTTAGAAGTGTGATTCAAGGCATCAAGACGTAACTGACCTCCGTATTTGACAAAAATTTCAGCTTAATCCCATCACGCGTTTTAGAGAAAAAGGTACACACACAGACGGACAACAAAGCGATCCTATAAGGGTTCCGTTTTTTCTCTTTGAGATACGGAACCCTAAAAACAAAAAGTAAAATATAAAATCTCTTCAGGAGTTTACTCAGGTAAGTGTAAGTGTAATGTCTAAAAGTAAGCAATAGGAATGGCTATTGCTTATTTTATAACAAAGCATAAACCCGCTAATGAAGCAATAAGCAATAACTGGCGGTTGTGGAACAGTAATTATATCCTCGATAACTTTATCGTGTTCAGTTTTAATTTTAGCTCGTAGCACCCTCCCCGCTTCCTGTCCTTAAGTTGTACCAGCTACCAGGCATCAACTTCCGTCTACGTACTCAGATATAAAATGAAACGATTATTTACAAACGCGTAATTCAATTATTATTTATCGTTTTGTACTGTTTTATGAAATGTAATGAAAATGTTATTCAAAATACTCGTATAATTATAAAAAATACTTTTTGAACATCAACAATTACATCTACCATCAGTTCAACCCTATCCCAGTCCAGAGAAGAACCGGCGAAGAAGAATTATCGAAATATGTTAGAAAGTAGACACTATGATCTTATTTGCATCTATTTTAGATGAATTTATTGTATAGCTCCGTTGCAGCTACGTGCAAGACCTGTAATTACCTCACGCTTACAAATATATATTACTAGCTTCCGCCCGTATCTTCGCCTGCGTGGATTTCGGACTTAAAAAATTGAGGATCTCAATTTTTCCGAATGGAAGATACACAGTTCCTCCCCCGTAGGTGATAGTGTGATAATATGTAGCCTACACGTTGACCCAGGATTGACAAAATTATAAATTTAAATTTTCCCACGGCTTTGCTCACGTAGCATTCGGTATTCTCATGATTCCTGCTTTACCCCAGGGGATAAAAAGTATCCAATAATCTAAGTAAGCTAATACCCTATCTGTATAACAAATTTTATCAAAATCTGTATAGTAGTTTCGGCGTGATTGACGGACAAACATCCAAACAAACACACTTACAATATTAGCCTGATGACTTTTATGCTATGTCTTATCGAATAAGTTTGAACATAGAAACAGTGATCTTATTTGCATCTATTTTTGAGACATGTATTGTATGCTGCATTGCAGCAAAATTAGGCGTGCAAGACTTCTCGCTTACAGATGTATGCTTGACAGATGATAGCTAATGTCACGTTTAATGCGGTTAGCGAGCGTCTAATGGCCCATTGGGGAAATAGGATGAAGGCCAACGCATTACTCATTGTGGAAGTGTTGTTGTTGATTCTAGGTTCAACAATCTTAATGTTTACATTTTTTTATTGCGCTGAATCATTTGAAAAAATTACTTAATTCGTGTCGCAATCATCAAGAGACAAAAAATGGCACAAAAAGTCGCGTGGGCCCCGTGTGTACGGAAGTGGCGACTGGCGATCGATACTAGAGCTTATCCTGCGATATTTTTACCGAGAGATTTAGACATTAACCTATTTAAATGTTCGCTAAAAGATTTAGGTAAGTCCAATGACCTTTGTTTAAAACAGTTACGAGACGAAAAATATTATATTGCGAATCAAAGTATTGCAAATTTTATTGTAAGGAACAGTACTTTTTAGCGTGTAGGTTTCGATATTACAAATTGATCCAGTAATTCTCATTAAAAATATAAGTGTTTTTTTACAAAAAGTTTTAGAGAAAAAATAGAACGAACTTTTTTAATATTTCATTTGTGCTCCTTACCTACTAAGGACTACTTAGTCCATTTGAAAGTTGTTGTTTTTTGAATACTTATACATATTTCATGCTTTAGTTATAAATAACAATAATTAAATTACCTATTTATTTTCAGTATCTTATAGATATTGCACATATTCATTTCAATCCAGTATAGGAGAGTCAAATGGTAGAGAAAGTCACTCGGCAACTAAAACCCATTACAAATTGAATAAATTATGCATATGCCTAATTACTTTTATTGCTTTGTATACTTTCTGCTTCGAGAAATTTCGTTACTACAGAAATGTTTGAAAATCAGATGCTAAATGCACCTTACCTAAGGTGCAAAGGGACTTGTTTTTTTGTCTGTTTGAGTTTTAAAGACAATATTCATTATATTTATTTTGTTGGTTGTTGAATTTACACTATCCATACTATGTCTTTTCATTGCAATTTACATGCAGTATGTTTTTATTGCATGTAAAAAACTGTTGCATATTACAAACAAGTACTCAGATCACTCGACGGTATGTGACTAGACATCCACATAACCAACGGTTGCAGTTGCGATTGTGTTGCCTTTTTTAACCTATGTTCAACTTTGAGAGGCAACAGGGTCTAATAATGTAGATAAAACCGTTTAATAAAACAACCAATGCCCGACGCGGCGACGTAGAGGTACTCCAGCGAAAGAGACTGGCCATGTTAAATTAATTTTAATTTCATTTTATTTGAAATTGCAATTTTTTAAAAGAAAAGGAAATTCAGTCTACATTTAGGTACGTACACTGACAAAAAATATTATTATTTTACAAATATTTCACATTCATATTGAAATAGCCACTACAATGGATTGTAGCCTCAATTATACTAATCACAGTATTTATTTATATTCTTAAGGTATGTTAATCAGATTAGTCAGATTAAAGAATTGTCATTGATGCATATCAAAGCCTATTTTAAGTAATACACACAATAACAGACAGTTCCGGTTAGTGTAACTCTATCTGAATATATAGGTACTTTACAAAAAATATATTATCTTTATCTCTATGATTAATTTCATTACTACACATCTGGTTGGAAAAAAATGACGTTTGTTTTTTGGTAATCATTCATCATTTTTTTCATGAAAAAGGTTTAAATGATTCTAGTTACTATACTAAAACAGCAGTATCTGGTTGACGTTGAATTGTTATTTATAATTTATATTTTATCTTTTCGTGAATGAAACATTTTCAATAAATAAATATAACATTTGGTGGCATTATTATTACTGTTGTTAAGACCCGTAATGACATATTTAGAGATGTATGTGTCGTGTGTATACAAACACATACGTAGGTAATTATTGTGCATGGTAATTAGTGGTATCTAAAAAAACGTAAAGTCACCATCATTTGCTGATTTGGAAATATAAAAACTAAAATTAGAATATAAAATCCCTCTGAGGAAATATGCTAATGCAGTTTGTGCCCCAAGTTAATATAAGTATAGTATAGTAAGTTAATATAAGTAGTATAAGTTTGTGCGTAAAACACTAGAAAAGAGACAAAAAAATTGTCTGCCAAAAGAAAATGTATAACGACAACTTGTCGTTGTCGAACCCAAAGCTCTACTAGACAACAGAGACTAGACTCTACCTAACCATGCGTCTGTCACAGGCTTAATATGTATATAGGAACTTGTTCACAGCCCGTATGTTTACACGAAGACACTCTCGGTCCATGTTAATATGTTATATGTAGGTATATTAGTTAAGTGAGCTATTATGACTTCCTCATATCATGATACATCTTCCGATATGACGGAGTTTATAACAATTAATTCGAGGTATACGGGAGAGACGGAGAGGGGTCTCCCTGTCCCCTCCCCGCCAAGCCTAAGGTCCTAAAAATAAGGTCAACAGTTTGCATAAATTGTTGTAAAATTGTAATGTTCCCTATGTATTCTATGTGCGGTTTTATGAAACAACGAATCATGCTGTTCGAAGGCCAATGGTATATATTTAAAGTCACGAATTGGTAAATTGGTACCCAAATAAAAAAATTGTTAAGTCGTTTAATGCTTAAACTCTACAAAAGCGACCCGTGTATTAGTTAATTCGAACGTAATTATAAATTTTGTTATTTCTGTACTGCCAATATATATTTTGGAACCAAAATACATCTGTTTTTTTTTAAATAAACTGTTGTAGTTTATATGAGACTAGCGATCCGCCCCGGCTTCGCACGGGTGGACATTTATTTTCCTACTTCCTAACTTAACCTGCTTCATAGATGTGCACCCCCCCTCCCCTGCTGTTTCGCCGTGCGAGTCGTGCGACACGTATCGGCCGGCGTTACATTCATTTTAATACCAAATACAATTTTAAATTCGTAATATCTTTTGAATCGATTGTCTGATTGGAATAAAACAAAAAGTAATTTATAGCTATTGAAACAATCTTGTTCAATAAATAGTTTATTTGGATAAGGATTAGTATTTGACGACAATATGATCAATAAACATAGGCTAATAATTTTGATTACTTTTATTCTATGGAAAAGTAGTTATAATGGCTAAAATATAAATGTTTGGTTTATTCTATCACGGACTTTTTTGTAGGCATTACTGAGCTCTACAACTTTTCTATAGAAGTCAACCATACATCTCTAACCATTTAAGGCAGCGTTCGCGAGAATCGTTAACATATGGCAGTTTTTCCGTCGACTTACTCCACAATTTTCATTACCACGAAAACTCCTACCTATTTTCCGGGATAAAATATAGTGTATTTCGGAAGAATCCCTCTAAGTAATGGTAAAAGAAATTTTGAAATCGGTCCAGTAGTTTTTGAGCCTATTCAATACAAACATACAAAAATACAAAAATACAAAAACACAAAGTTTTCCTCTTTATAATATTAGTATAGAGTATAGATATAGACAGGTAGCTGCAAACTGTGCCATTAATTAAAATTCGTCCTGATAAGTATGGATAGCATTAAGTATGGATAGCACATAGCAATAAATATTATCTATACATTTTATTGTATTTTTATATTCATATAAAATGTATATTATATTGATTACATACATTTTGAGATAACATTTATTTTAATTGACTATAATTATTTAAAAACTTTTAATCACTAATCATTCCGGTAAAGAAGCCATTCATTCTTTTTGGTAATAAAAAATAATTAGATAGATATTTTGATTCCTAAGTCTCTTGATGCACCTCTTAAACAACAATAATATTATGTTTACTGTAAGCAACAAACTTTTTAATAAAGTACAACAAGATTTCAATCTTTGTAAGTATTATGAGTTATGACAGTACAATTGGACTAAGAATGCTATAAATACTAACACTACAAATTGCGTCTATTGTACTATAACAATACTAACATATAACAACATTATTAAAATTACGTTACAATTTATATTTTTTACTATTCAAGAAACATTAAAAATGGTTTTGTACCAACAGTACTTCATGATCTACTTACTTATACATATACTTCATCTGTCAAGAAGTAGTGTATAATAATATCCTTTGCACTGAATTAAATTTAAAAAAATATCGTGAAGCTTGAAAGGTTTATCTCAATTAGCCTCAAAAAGGAAAACAATAATATAATGTCTGTTTTACAACGAGGGCAAGGTACTTGAACATAAACAAGTGTACTACATCAATGTTTATAAATATAAGGGCGTTGCGGCTGGAACGAAACCGGAGGAATTTGTGACAATGACCCCGTTGTTGAAGCTGAAGTAAAAATAATCGTAACTTCTCGGAGAACAATTTAGGATGTGAATGGCACAATGAACGAAATAGTGTAATGGGCCAATTACACTAACCATTTTTCTGAATAGTGCGTGTTAGAGGAAACACAGGCGGCCTAGAATGTATAATTCTATGGTTATCGTCATCGTCGCCGTTTTTAATATTTTTTTTGCTGGAGAAATCTGTGAGACTCACATTTACACCAGTACCAGTGCACCAGTGGATAATGGTGAACATGTGAATGTTTTCCTTGACTGGTCACTAATGAATGAGAGTCTTTTCGGCAACGCGCCTGCAAATCCTCGCGTTTTGCGGATGTCTATGGGCGGCGGTAGTAATCTATCATCAGCTCGTATTACCCTTAGCCTAATAAAAAGCCTTGCAATTTAAAACAGAGCACCCGAGCCGTTAGACCAGTGCAATCATGTCTGCTAATCAATATTAAAATTTCTCTCGATCTTCCAATGAAGGGTGCACAAATGATAGCTTCCAGCTTTCATGATTCTATAACACAGGTCAACAAATAAATAATTTTTTTGGTGCTGAGATGTAGTTGGTAGTTTTGTATTATGTATACATTAGCAACACTAAACATATATTTTACGTGTAGTTATGTGTCTATCCTCAGTTTTTTAATTTTTGCTGTATTTAGTATATTTGTGAGCACGATTTGAAGTCTTATCAGCACTTTTAGAGAAATAAATTGATTTTTACATCATATCTTCGTCTCAGAGAAGTTTTCTCAATAAGGGTAATTGCATTTGTAGAGAATACACAGTAAAAAAATTCAGGAAACCTGTAGCAGATTTTATTACTACACGTAAGTTGTAAATAGCAAACGAAAACAAGCTGTCGATACCTCAAATTGTTCGTAAAATGTGCTATGAACACTTGATATAGGGGCCATTGGTAAAAATAGCGTATGTACGAAGTTCAGAGTGTCTATGCAATGAAGAAAACCAAAAAATCACTTCGACTATTGTTAATTCTGCTGCATTGATTTGCGCGAAGTTTATGTAAAAAAAACGATTTATACAGACTCACAGTCAAAGAGAGATCAAAAGAAAAACTTATTGGCGTCAGGTACGAGCGTGAAGTTCTATCGTAAAAGAGAGCAAGACTTGCTAGATAAAAATGGTCAATGTTTTTCTTACATAACGAAGAAGTTCCCTAATCTGGGCATAGAGAAGATAAAAGCAGGTATTTTCGATGGCCCGTAAATAAGAATATTAATAAAAGATACTGGTTTCGTCAGTACAATGACCAGTTTAGAACTACTTACGTGGACTTCGCTTGCTGAAGGTACTAAAAACTTTCTGGGAAATTACAAGTCATGTGACTAAACTGAAACTGTTGACAACACGCTAGAGCATTTAATAATGTTGGAATATAACATGTCCATCAAAGTCATCTTGACCAATTCCCAGAGAATCTTGATCCTACAGCGAAGAACAAGGGGAGCGGTTTCACCAGGACCTAAAAGGCATGGGAGAAAGGTACCAAGGCCGCAGGGATCAGCATACGATGGCTGACTGCTGCTGCCATGCTGCGATGCTGGGGGATGCAACAAGACAATTTTCAATGGAGATATTCATTTTTCTATAAAAATAAATTTCTAGAAAACTACACGTAGAAAATCCATATTTTTGCTATAAATGTAATTGATATAAGGTCCTAAGTTAAAAATTATAACAACTTCTCGGCACCAAAACCACTGTTGACCAGTACAATCTATTAGTTTCATCCAAAATAACGAGAGAGAGAGCCTATTGAGCACTGGCACGACACTAAGTCATGGTGGGAAAAAACCTCTATATCGTACATTACATTCACGTATGTGTACTGATCTTTTATACTCGTAAGGCCACGTCCGGTACCTTGCAATAGTTTTACAAAGTTTAGAATTGATTGTTTCCTTATTGTCAGGTGAGGTCGCTGTTCGCCGCCATTTGTTTTTTTTTAATATGCGCGAGCCTCAATAATAATGATTAATCTTAGTACTAAGATGAGTATATAATATTTATATAAACGTGAGAGATTGTGAATATTGATATATGTTTATCCTTACGATAGATTTTACGCGAATTAAATTACGGGGCATAGTTATTATAGCAATAAATCTTTATAGCTAATAAGTCTTGTATACTATAAAAAAAATTAACAGCCACATAGGTACGCTATAAGCCATAAACCTCACTTATCAAAGTGAGAGGTATGTGGCTGCTATTTTAATAGCCTATAAGGTAAACAAGCATCCAGACGTCAAAACATACGATATTCTCAACGAACAAAACACAAAAAAGTACAAAAAATAATATGGAATATGCAAATTTAGCAGGAGAAAGATGCGAGGAAACGAGCGGATTTTACAGGTGTCGTATGGCTATTGACTGTGGCTGATCTCTGCTACAGTACAGACACGGAGTCGGTGCTACGTTTGGAGCCAAGCAATCTGCGGATGTTTATGAACGTCTGTTGTTGTTAACACGCCCCAGCTACTTTTATACCCGCTTATAAATAAATAAATAAGATATAGCACCTATTGTAAAACTAATAATACAAATACGATTATTCGATATTCGATAATACGATATTCAACTTGACCCTACTAGAGCAATATTTATTGAACAAACCCGTTTCATACGGTCATACCTCACTAAATGAGAATCAGCTAGGTAAATGCCAAATATTTTTTCTTTCGTACCTGAAGTTATACCTATTGTGGAAGCCAAGAAGCGCTCTAGACAGCTTCGCCGGATCGCTGCGAATGCAATCTTTCCTCTATTCGATGTTTGCACACATAGCAAATGCCTTTATCTCAAACACCTGTCATCTGTGAGTGTTTGTGAAGCTTTAGATTTTGTACCGAAGGAAGAAAACTGAATTCCAAAAAATAGAAAAGGGTAATTATAAGATTGAAATAAATGTAGTAAAAAAGGGCCAATCAAATGTACAATTTTAGACGATTATTGATAACACCTACATCAATACACATATATCAATGTTGGACGAGACAACTAGGGAAGTGACAAATCCAGGAAGCACAATAAATGTAAATAATAGCATAATATAATAGCATCAAAGGGAAATAGGAACTCATGCGCGGATGCATATTCTCGATACAAATATATAAGTAGTGTACACTGTAGGCATTTATTAGCACCTGACGTAATCACATAAAATGGAGACGAATAAACTTTACAGCTGTAGAGCAATCACATTGCTTCACAATTTTCGTGCACGTTATGTGTAGCGGAAATAAGAGATTTTTACGTTTTACAAGAATTTATTTTCTATAGTGCCTGAAATGTGAACCGAAAGCTAGCAAATTTTCGTTTAAACGTATGATATGACATGTCAACATGTAATTGTCATTGTCTTTTGCTTAGTGTTTTGCTAGCACTTGATTTCTAAAATGATCACTAGGGCGGCGAAAGTGCTGCCTCTATGTTTCGTGCACGGTACAATAGTTACTAATGTTATTTTTTTTCTACTACTTATCAAGTAACTACTTAAGTCGTTGATGTAAATGCCAGGACTCTGGGTTCTGTAATATGCGTAAACTCTATGTGATGTGTAGGTGATTTGTAACTAACTTCTTTATTATCTACGTCATAAGAATCACGTGGTTGAATTAAATAAAAACAAAAAAACATCAGTGTAAATAAAATAACTCTAATTGTATCGTAATGATTAAATAAGCAAGTATAATGCAATAAATTAAAATGTGCGTACAAGGTCGAGGAGACCCGGTAGCAAGTAACGACGCACGTGCGAGTCTCCTGGCTGTGGTGTGTCGCCGTTGTTTAGACTTCGGAACTCGCCTCTCTCGTTCCAATGTTACCAGCAGTTTATATTCAAACGCTCTTCAATCTTCACATGTCGCATTAAAGAATATTTTTCAAAATAATAGTAAACGCACCTTTCTTTGTTGAATTTTGTAAATTGTATGAATCTTTTCTATTACAATAGAAAAGATTCATACTTTTCAATAAATATGTATTAAAAATGTGTCTTCAAAAATTCCAAAATAATATACATACAAAATGTTATTTTCAAAATTTTATAATTATTTTATGTACAGTTGAATAAAAATAGAAAAAATATTTTTAATTTTGGTTAAATTGTTAATGGACGAGTATATTATAGTTTAGTTGTTTGTAGAAAATCTATTTGTAGACAACAAATTAGTCATATCTTCTTGGTACAATGACTTGACCTCCTTATTGTCATTGGCATACTAATTTAAACACTTTTTGTTTGATAACATGTTATGACCTTTTAAATCTTGTTCGGATTGTAATAAGACAAAGCCAAAGGTCTGGAGTGTACAGATAAGGAGCGGGTTATCAGAGAGTTAATAAGATTTGTCCAACACGCTACTAATAAAAATTGGCATAGTTACGCATGCCGGGATCGTGCAAACTTACTGATCTGGTTGGGCTGAACTAGTGAAAGATAAAAAGAAAATATTTAGATATTTTTTAGGTGAATGCACTACAAAATAATAGAATAATAAGATTCAATTTCAATTTTAGATAGACTTTATTTGAAACCTAGAATCATCAAAAGTGAGCTATAAAATGAGATATTACGGTACAAATAAAGGTACATATCCAAAAATTGGATCACATATAGACAATATAAAATTTCGAGTAATCATTACATAGTATAAAACAAAGTCGCTTTCCATCGTCTGTGTATCTGATCTTTAAAATTACGCAAGCGATTTTGATGGGTTTTTTTTAATAGATAGAGGGATTCAAGAGATTTATATGTATAATAACTTCATTTTTGAAGTTCGAAATCCACGCAGGTGAAGCTGCGGGCGAAAGCTAGTATAATATATTAAGTTTCTGCTAGTGTTTAAAAAGCGAATCGCTAATGTCATATTAGGAAGAAGTTGAAAATCATCTAAGAGCACTAATGTTTAGTTGTAGAGATTATTGTGACTAATGTTCTCTACGCGGCAATTTGTAATTAATGTTACATTAACCACTCTAGTGGAGGTACAGTCTACGGTGTCCGAATTTTAGTACAGTTAATGGAGATAATATTATCTTTTTACAGTAATAACTAATAAAAAATAATAAATCTAAATTGATGTGAAAAGACGGCGATTTTACGTGATGAACTCGAAATTGCGGTTTGTTGGTTATTTAAGTTATACTTTTTGGCGCATTTGTATGAATTAAGGCGCTATGGGTCCCAATTGCGATCCGCCTAGTTAATTTTGCGTGGACGGCGCTCGAAAATAGAGACAATATTTAGATTAATATTATTTTATAAATTAACCATACGCTTATTTAAAAAAGTGACTCCTAAAATTTCTTTGATTACTTATTGGGAATAGATACATATTTTAGTTGTGGAAATAACTTTGATAGTTATTGAATAGTATGGATTTAAAAATTGATGGAAACGTCAAAAATAGTATTTTTTCATTAAAGTTTACGATTTTTTTCTATCGAGGCAAAATTCTTTAATCGTGTTTCGACGACCTAAGCACTATGCCGTATTTTGTTAACATTAACCACAGCTAAAAAAAATATGATAATCAATAGTTTTTAAAGGTTACGTTTTGAATATACGTGAGCACGGGTTGACAAATTTGGAGCCCATTTCGCCTTAATTGTTTTCATGCAAGTCAGAAGCGAAAAGTTCACATAGAGAAGTTGACTGCTTATTTAGGAACTCTTCCGTGCGTCCCTATAATATCTTTCGAAAGTTTTACCATAATTTTACCAGTAGTCTGAACGCATACAACACAAGCAAGCATATATTTATCATTTTTAATCCAAATGTCATATTTAATGAAAAAAAAATAATGTAAACGTTAAGTTATAATTTGCAAATAACCTGTAAAAAATACGCGCAACCTAAATGTATGTATGTGGTCGTCTAGTTATTTGTGGTGTGTGTGAGCGGGTAATTTTCAAATAAAGAACGTCGATTCACGGCTGTAGTTATTGCCAGTTGAGTTTATATTGAATAAATACTGGCAGTGTGAACTGGAAGCGATAATAGGTAATCGATTACCTTTCAATCTTTCATTAAAATTCAACCGTAACAATAGCAGTCTTACAATGATTATTTCACACAGGTGCAATTCGTTTAAAGTGAAAAGATTATCGTCATACTTCTAGATAGACAGATACCAATAATGTAAAGTTTTATCTTCAAGTAGAATTAGACTGAATGAATCAAACATCGTGATGATGAAAAAAAATATTACTTATAAATATTATGTATCTTACATACTTATTATTTAACAAGGGCAGAAATTTAACCTATTTTGAACACCTACGTTAATATTATTTAACGTTTATTTTATAAAACATATTTTTCTGTTAAAAAATAAATTACAACTTGAACTGACTAAAATAAATGTAAGAACTTTTCTCAAGTGAAAATCTCTCTCAATATTTATTTACAATATTTCCACCTTTTAAGACATTGTATAATTCATTTTCATCCCACCTTTCACTATTCTTTACGACTCTTGAATCTGGCAGCGGTCCTTTATATGCTGTGACTTAGTCCACCTGTAATTCTTGAACGAAACTGGTTCATTTTCATGGCCGTCTCTTTTCGTGTTTTTCTAGCACTTATCTTCTTAATAGATCCTTGTCAATCACATTATAGTTTTGATAAGAGTTCATAAAAAATTGAAATTTCCTGTCTGAAAAACTGTACTTAGTAGGTATACATATTTTACTCAATGTACTTTACTATAATTTATGCAGCCGTTATGATCTCTTAACTAGGTCAATGGCATGCGTAAACCATACAATAAAATACAGTAATCGCATATGAAATTCTAATTTTACATTTGAGAGTTCAATTTCGTTTGCCCACCGATGACTGTTTTATGTTGTTCAAATATTATTTTTAGTGATTGATGTGCCCATCCGGCCTGGAGAGCACTTGTGTCAATTATTGATAAAATATACACCCGCTATTTATAGTTGGTTAACACAAACAGCCACTTAACTGTCAACAGTTTAGACAATCTTATATAGGAAGCGATGGCTTTGTTTCATGGTGAAATACCCATGGATTACTGCCCTATTTTAGGATCCAATGGGCGTATGCTCTTAATAGCCAGAAGCCATTCTGATATTTATTATGATGAGTTTTAATTATCCTCATTAGAACTATTCAATCTTAATGCAATAAAACGCAAAAAAGTTGATGCCCAGACGCATGGCAAAGTTATAAATATATTTAAACAAACTTTTTGTGTTTAAAACCTGATATATTAAAAGTTAGTATCACAGTGTTCGACTCTTTCAAAACGGTTCCACAGATTTTTATATTCAACAGGTCTCATATAAATAAAGCTTATATTTATATATTAGATATTTCCAAGATATCGTAACTAAAGCGGGTAAAAGAGCACGGCACAGTCGGTAACATATAAATAGCAAGAGTCTGTAGTAGGTATATAATATTTCAATCTATATCTATATATATAAAACTCAAACGTGACATAGCCATCTATCAACGCACAGCCCAAACCACTGGACGGATCAAGCTGAAATTGGGCATCCAGGTAGATGTTATGACGTAGGCATTCGCTAAGAAAGGATTTTTAGAAATTCAACTCCTAAGGGGATGAAATGGGATGTTGAAGTTTATATGGATTTCTTAGAAAATGGACGCGGGTGAAACCGCGGGGCACAGCTAGTAGAACGTAAACAATCAATAGAAAATACTTGACAGGCGCGGGTAAATATAGACGCGGTTCGGTTGTTGATAAAACTCTATGAACTCTGAGTCGGACTCGTCCCGATATAACTTATAAGGACGTTCTATTGTTTATAACACAGCAAAAACAGAGCGTATTTGTATCAGTATTACCTCAGTGTTATTTTATAACCCTGTCGTGGACAATTATAACTAAATTTGTAATCGTAAATTAGCTTAGCTGATTTTAAAAAATATCAACACTCGATAAAAAAATATACTTTACGACAATGTCAAGATCCTAATCATCTCTTCTCTCTATTCTTTACCACACAAAACTCCTGTGGCGGTTAATCTGTGCTAACATTTTGGCTTGGCAAAACTTGTTAATAGCCCAAGGTAAAGGATACAAATATATATGAGGATACTAACATATAATGGAAGCCGTTCTATAATCGTGCCCAAAAGTAGGACAGATATAGATAACGTTAGTTCAAGTGTACTGAACAAAATATTTTGCCTGTTTACATACACCGTTTAATAATAATAAAGCCCTTTAATAGGAACGGCAAATTACACTCTTACGCATATACTATAGTCTATGTTGTTTATGACACAGGCGAGATTAGTAATGCTACTAATATTATAAATGCAAAAGTCAAAATATTATATTATGTATCTATACCAGCTGTTAGCCGCGGATTCGCTCGAATGGTTGTTCGCGATAAAAATTAGCCAATGGCACTCTTCAGTCCTCCATCTCCATTCTAAATATGACAGCGATCCGTTATCCGCTTTGATACAAAGAAGAACGAAAAATCAAGCACACTTTCGCATTTAGAATATTAATATGAATTTGTTATTTCTACTTCTTTAATCTCTCTCTCAAAAACTTCTTATGGGATACTAATTAATTTAGACTCTTAGATACTTTACAACCTGTAATAGTATAAAAATACATTTATCCCATGAAATAAGATTGATTGTATTGACCATTTCATGAAATAATATTCAATTCAGTAATAAAGTTGTAAAACAAACACGGAGCTCATATGAAACTAGAATTATTTTTAAACGTTGTTTTCCCCAAGTCGTATAATTAATTTTTTGCACTTCAGTTATGAATATAATGAATTTATCTGTATATTTTTTGTATAACTGAATAAGTATGATTATTATAAGAGAATTATTATTGTACAAAAATATAAGATAAGAAAAAAACGTATATTACGTTAGAATGAGCGTGTATTTCGATTCGTCTGTCGGCGATATATTTCTACAGGTTCTAGGAATTATATATGGCTAGTTTAGAAACTTTTCTTATTACGTGAACACATTTCGTAATTTGGAGCCTAGAAGGAGAAAGTATTTAAAATAAGAAAAAAAAGAGAATTGTACTCGAACCTATTTTATATTTTTATAAAAATAATATTTGTATTATTTTTAATTCCACTTTATCTCTGCCACTGTTATGCATTTCGTTTAATCTGGCACGTTTGGTTTTAAACAAAGGTAGCGAAGGTTATCTGTTACATTTATTTGACGACTTGTTTTGCCGTTACAAATTACAAGTGCTCATGCGGCAAGGTCAGATGACCCTGATTACAAATTGTAATGAAAGATTAAAATTGAAAAAACAAAATGGCGTAATTTAAGTGTCAGTCATTTTAATACTGCTTACAAAAAAATTGATTTCACTAAATCGACACTCCAGGTTGAATTACACACAGAATTATCACAGCCTACTAGGCCGTTTTTGGGATTAGTTGTCTTGATGTTCATTTATAGGTTAGTTAGGCACCTCTTTTTTGTGATTTCTAAATAAAAACCTTGAATGTCCGTATTATAGAAATAACGTAGAGTTCTTATCAATTTTATATATCGCATATCCTGGATTCTGGTTCTGATCTGCGATGTATTTTGTTTATATTGTCAAGGTCGTAAAGCGGATAAACACATCGTTATTATAATATAGATACAGCTTTCGGCTTAAAAGGCATAACTCATATAATGCAGCAAAAACCACTCAATAGAGTTCTTTGAAATCAAATTCTGCTTTTTGCCATGTTTGCATGTCTGCATGTACTGGTTAGAGTAGAAATATATTCTCAAAGATTGTTAGAACTGAGTTACTGCTTACCTGTAACTGATCGGAGGAGGAAAGAACACATATCTCTAATTCAAACAATCAATATTTTCTTAAGATTCCATCTAAGAAGGAGAGACAAGAAGTAAGTAGGTAATTCAAAATCTCATTTCAATCTAATATGAATTTTGCCTGGAAGATATTAACTATTTTATGAGAAAATAGAACCAGAAGAACCGCTTTTAGAAGCTTAAATAATTCAGTAGAGGATAACAAAATCTAAAGATTTACTCAAAGTTAATTTTGCTCGTTTTGTGAATAATTTGTTTTTCACAGAACGTAGCACGTTTAGTTGTAATTTTTTTTCAACGGTAGCATGTAAGTTATTCATACCATGATTTACTTTCAATTAGGAACGCTTTAAGATAATTTAACCCGTGAATTTAACCATCGATAATTTCTTCAAATTGCCACATTAGCGTGTGTATTATGTACGTCGCTGACTTCGACGCTAAATATTTGACTTAAAAGTCTACGTAATCGTTGTCTTTAAATCCAGGCTTCAAAATTTAATTGATTTAAGTATTTAAATTAGGTTGCATTATAACCCATGTGCGTCTTTTATATTTTTAATTATAGATTGTAGGTACTAATAATTAAATATAAAACAACCACATGTAATATTATAAGTACTTGAATCCTGCAACAATACAACTTTCCGAATCAATACAGGAATAAAATTAGCATAGCAATTAGAAGAAGTAGAATTTCTCTGTACGTCCAATATACCTATATAATTATACAATCTACTGTTCTATAGAAGAAAGATTTTTGTTTCTTTATATCGAAAAGGCTCCAATTTGACTGGACGGATTATAATAATTCTTTCAATAGATAGCGACATTATTAGGAAGTAACAAAAGCTATATTTTACTAAGATTGAAATTTTTATTTTTGACGCCAACAACGTAGTGAGCACGGGTACTTTAAAATATACCTGTTATCCAATACCTGTTATCCAATACATATTATCTAATAGATAATATAACACTAACAGATAATAACAAAAATAAAATAAGATTATAACTAATGTGCAAGTTGTAATAAGGTTTATTGTAAACAGCGCTCTAGCACATATATAATATATTATAATCGTGGACAAGGAAAACTCATCGTTCCTGCAATAATTAGCTTCATTATAAGGACAACTATTATTATTGCACATAATATGTAAACAACTTGCTAAAAGCCGAAATGTTTTCCGACCAACCAATATGCTCTTTTTATGTCGCTTGCAACCAATCATATGATTAATGAACTTTTTAATGAATTTATTATTTTACAATTCATGCGAATTACCTAATACTTGTTTGTAAATACGCAAAAAGTTAGTATATAACCTGTTAAACACTAATGACTTATTCAACAGTACATTACAGTTTTTGTTAGTACAACGTTTAGTGAAGATACAATTTGATATGTAATTTTTTCACTAGACTTCGTAACGCTAATGAAATTTTACAAACATAAAGAAGATCAGCAAAAGGAAAAGGAAGAGTTACCTATGAGTGCGTTATGTAATGTGGTGTGAAAGTGATTAATTATATAAACAGGCAGTGTGATAATGTATCTGTGGACTGTCTTAGTGTTTGTACACAGGCGCGACTGCGACTGTTTTTCCAAGCAAGGTAGTGCCATGCTACATAAGTAATGTGCCAGCTTTCAGGGAAGGGGAGGAGTAGGGAAGAGGGCAATGCATCTGCGTAACCTATATGCAAATGTTTGTCAGCGTAGTTAGTCATCCAAAGGACCCTACTGCTCATTTGTCCCACATGCTATAAAAAGGACGTTTATTTTTCATGGGTCTCGCGTATTTAGTTTTTAAAAGTTCAAATAAGATGCAAATTTTGATGATGACCAACGACCATACATGATTGTTATGTAGAATTGCCCTTCTATTCTCCTCACACCCAATGGGCTATTGGAATCTTACAAGCCGCACATACGACACCGCAAAGAGAACAAACCGTTTTGCGCAATTTGCCCACTTTTCGGTGGTATCGTGTGAATCATGAATGAGAGATAATTCTCCAAGTGTTCTGCAAATAATTCTTAGAAATAAAATATTTAAAACCATACTTTATCTAGCACAGGTATACCTACTGATACGGGCGAGCGAATAGTTTGCACTAGCGATAAGGCACCGAGCAGACAGCAGGCGGAAGCTGTGCGATGTTTGTGCTCTGACGGATGTGTGAGTCCGTCAGTCGCGGCGGGTGTCACTCACGAGCCCAATATTTGTTAAAATTGTGTTGGCACAGCGATAAGTAAAACAACTTTAACTGTGTGTACTGCGACATGGACATTTTGATATTTCAATAACAAATTAGTAGTAGTAGTAGTAGTAGTTTATATTGTATCACTATTATCATCGCCATAAAGACGTCCATCTGGACAAAGGCCTCCCCCGGGAAGCCGCACAGGCAACGGACACCAGCTGATTGCATCCAGAGATCCATTGTTATCCATTCACCGGCTGGGAGGCCCAAGTCCTAACACTGCGCTTTCGTGATCGGTTCATATAGCAATGTGGCGTGCCCATTCATTGCCACTTCAGCTTACTCTCAGACCTTTTCTTAACTCTCTGAACTATGTTTGTTACCCTGATTCGCATGCGGATCGCCGAATTGCAGACCACATCTCGCAGAGAAACCCCTAGCATGCTCTCCATAGCACGCTAAGCGACTCTGCGACAGACTCAGCGACTCATATAGATTAATATTTGATTTGTTTATTTTATAGATATCGTGATTATTGCATGTAATGTATAATAAAGTATAATTACTTAAAATAAAAACATGCGCTACTGAAATAATCTTATCTTATTAAAACATTCCGACCTTACTTCTCATTTGTAGACCTCAAACCTCAGAAATAACTTTTTGTCGTTCCAATAATTTGTTTATACAAAAGTATTAAGAAATAACACTCGTTTTACATGAATACAAAAGTAGATGACACGATAAGGTCTATAGAGAAAGGAATATATTAATAAATTATAATTCTTTAAATACCACTTGTTAAGAAATCAGATCAAGTCAAGCTAGGAACTGTACCTAAATCATTTGAGATACATCATCTCAGATTAATTGAAAAAGAAACAAACTGGCCAACTATTATGTGAAATTGTTATTATAGTTAAAGACTAAAGTTAGACGTTATTATAGTTTAACAGAGAAAGTTACTTCCGCTGTTACTCTCGTATCTAAACCAACCTTATTATTTAATAACTATAACGTTATAATACGCCGTTTGGGTCACTGAGTATGCCACCTCTTGTTTCGGCTCTTGGGGAAATAGAGCATGCATTTGTACATACATACTCTTATACCTACTATATATTATACCTAATATACTTTATATTTAATTTTTTTTTTTTTTTTCGCGGGGAAAGGCGTTTTTTTTTTTTTTATAATGGATAGGCTTGCGATTGGCCAATGCCTCACCTGGTGGAAAGTGTAGACTTGGCCGACGATGGAGCACGCTTGCCTAGAAGGTACCTATTCACCCTCGATTTGAAGATTCCCAAGTTGTAGGTATCAGGGAATACATACGCTGGTAGAGTATTCCACACTTTGGCTGTACGTATGACAAAAGTAGATGCAAACCTCTTTGTACGTATTGGTGGAATCTCAACCATGTAGCGGTGTCTGTGCTCAGCGTCTACTTGTCCTATTGTAGAAAGGTGTGGGTGGAATAAGCTCGTGAAGCTCGGAAGCACACTCTCCGAAATGTTTACGCACTCCCATGGGTGGATTCCGATGGGTGTGTGGGGCTCGCGGCGGAGCCGACTATTCACTAAAACCATCTGCCGCCTATGTCGGAGTGCCCCGGATCTGTCAGCGACAGGGCGCATATTTAATGTTATAATACATAAGTACACAGTAGCTAAACTTGAAATATAAATCTCTCAGGTCTCTAACCCGTCAGGTCATAAGCTATATGTGCATTATGACACACAATACAAGCCTGTACCCAACTTAGAGGTCTTCGTCAATGCGCCACTATAACGGACCTCGTAATATTGCTAATCTAATTATCTTCTTGTGCTATTTCCATCCACTGAGATGCCTTATAGTTCTCTTTATAGATCATTTGTTTACGCAACCAGCAGCTCTGTTATACAATAACTTATGAGAACTAATCAAAACAAGCGCTAAAAATATATATTATAGCATATTTATAAGAGCTGCATTCCAGTTGACTCGGTTACATGATATCGACGTATTTATTGAGAAGGTTGATGGCCCACTGGGGGCATTGGATGAAAGAGTTCAACGTAAATGCGGACGTTAAATGGCGGTAGTCACCAAATGGGTCCGATTGCTCGATTGTCCCTCTATGTTATTAAATATATCTGATGTAAAAGACTATGGTTACGAGTTACTGTAAATCAAACAACGTGGCGTTTATTGAAAGTAGTTCCTATAGCAACGGACGGGAAGCCTGGTGATGATGAAAAGCGGTGTAGTTTACTGTGAGATATAAAAAGTGTGTGCTTTAGACCACACAACTGAAGTAAAAATTAATTATTAATTTTAATTATCGTAGTTACAATGACATAACATGTCATATGATATTTATTTTTTAAATACAAAAACGTTTCATTGAATTTTGAATTTGAATGACAACTTCCATTGGCTTCGCCCGATGTGTGTTTTTTGAACCACTCTCGCCAGCTTACTCCATGTCAAGCGTGCGTATAAAAGTTTTACTTCAACAACATTTCTAGGCGCAAAAATTTTACAATTTTCTTTGTATTTAAAATTTAAAATTTCGGAAACAGGTTTAAAGCTTGACTAACCCCAGTATGACTTTTCTTATTACAATATAGACTGAGTTTAGTCTGCATTACGGAGTGAATGAGTTTCAAAGCGAGAGTATTTCCTATCGATCCTAAGTAGAGTTGTAGCTAAAAATTAGGGATTTGGGTGGCGTCATCATTATAATATACTAATAATATAATATTTCTTTATTACATAATACCGACAAAAAATACAAAAAGATAGTGTGATCATTAAGTCTGAATATAGAAGCGACTTTTAAATAAGACATTAAATTTCACATGTCACTTATTAAATAACACTCAGACCGATCACGTTATATAAAGATCGGATAAATAAAAACATTTAAGAGATCGTGTTCCAAATAAAACTTGTTTTTGTAAAAGCTGACTTGCCCGCCTAACACACTTCGTAAAGATCAAATCGACTGGCTGCAAAACGGAGGCGACCTCATAAGTCCAGTACAAATATACATTTTTTTTTTTGTTTTTTTTTCTGATATAGGAGGGCAAACGAGCAGCCGGAGCCATTTTCAAGACTACCGACGCCCACAAACATCCGCATAGAGGCTATACAGATGCGCTGCCCTCCTTTCTCCTCCCACCTCCATGGGCCACCGGCTACTTACACACCGCACGAAACGCGACAGCACAGCTGTCACTTTACGCCAGTCTCGTGTAAGCGAGAGGTACCTCCCATGCATGCAAGCATGCAGTGTGGCGCTACCTCTTACCATTCGTAGTAATTCGTAGTTTTGTAAGTAGCAAATATAATATGACGTACGTAGGCAAAGTTTAAAGTTATAGATAACATTTTAGCTGCCAGTTCTAAGTGCTTCGACTTAGTACCTAAGCCTAAGCACTTGCAAGTAATAATAGATATAGATAATATTGTCATAATTGTGACTAGAACAATACGCAGCGCAGATAATATTGATAGTGTAAAGATTACATAATTATATAATTACATCATCATACTTTCTATTTTATAATAGGAGGGTCATCCGATTGTTAAATTAAACACAGGTATGAAATAAAACTAACACTTTTTCGAGTGAATGAAAATTAGTTAAAGAAAAGCTTAACTTATTTATTTAACAAAGGAAAAAGTTTTTCCTAACTAAAATGAGACCGGCGTAAAGTGACAGCTGTGCCGTCACCTTTCGCGCGGTGTGTAAGTAGCCGGTGGCCCATGGGAGTGGGAAGGGAAAGGAGAGCAGCGCATCTGTATAGCCTCTATGCGGATGTCTATGGGCATCGGTAGTCATGAAAATGGCGCTGACTACTCGTTTGCCCCCCTATACCATTAAAAAAAACAGACGATTTAACATAGCTACTCAAAGTACTTTCGACCTTTCATCGTATTCAGTTTCATCCAAATTCTGCTTTCATTTGGATTCAGTGACGTCACAATAAACGAAATAAATATGAAATGGTGCTTGACTTCGCGCGGCGGGAAGTCTTCAAAATTTTGCCAGAACAGGGTGTACAGACCAGTGGGGCACTGCTTTAGACCACACAACTGAAGTAAACTTAATTAATGATTTAATGCACAAATTCATTACCGTAGTTACAATGACATAACATGTCATATGATATTTATTTTTTTAAATACAAAAAGTTTCACATAGATCGAATTCGAATTTTGAATTTGAATGACAACTTCCGTTCCGTTCCGTTTCGGGCTTCTCCCGATCAACGCATTTTTGTAACGCTCTCGCCGGCTTACTCCCCAAGCCAAGCGCGCGAAGTTTTACTTCAAAAAATACCTATGCAGTTTTTTGAATTACTGGACTTTTTGAACTACTGAAAAAAACTGCATAATACCTATGCAGTTTTTTGGACTACTGAACTTTTTGAAATACTGAAAAAAACTGCATAATACCTATGCAGTTTTTTGAACTACTGAACTTTTTGAACTACTGAAAAAAACTGCATAATACCTATGCAGTTTTTTGAACTCACTGTGTCACTTTAATACAGCCGAGCCGATTGAGATCATTCAGGGCTGAGTCTGAAGGTAGCCAATACCAGGATACATGTTCTGTATGTTATAGACTTTTCATTAGTAGGATTACCCGCGAATTATGCGCCACACCCTTGGAGGGGAGAATTCAAGGCTGAATAGGTTCAACAAGATTTTATTAGGGAAATATCAGTAGAAATATACCAACCAAATCGATAATCGGTAAAACCAATTATGTAATTGCTTGTTTATGGTGATTTCTCTGCGTTGCGTGCGACAGCCGTGGGTGTTGAGTAGTGGTATAGCTAATAAAGGTAGGCCTTTAAATTTACTATTAATAAAGTGGTAAGGCATGAAACAAGCACTTCAGGATCTAATGCCTTGATAAGATAATGCATCGGGAGAAATGTCCATCTCATTCTCTCCCACGATACTTCTAGAACTTTAATTAATTTAGCTTGTGTGAAATGCACACAGGCGCACACATACACAGGTTTAAGTATTTTTTTTTTTCCAACGCCTCTCATATTTGACCCGACGCGGCCGCAACACACTGCTACATCTGCTACGCCGATGTAGCAACTCTACATCTTCTGTCTCAGCGTAGTAACGTAGGTATAGCCATTTACTTCGCTCGCCTCAGCTGACTTTATAGGCTGTATATTTGTCATATGCATTTAAATTTTATGTGTAAAAAAAATTGACAAAAAAAATAATTGTAGAGTGGAACTACTTCCACTCTACAATTTTTGGTCGATCAGATCGGCGATTGAATTGACTCCCAATCTAGTTTACAATACACACGTAAGTATCCGACTGAATCGACAATTTCGAATCCACGCTTCCTACTTTGATTATAATTTTAGTCAGATTGGATGTAAAATTGTATCGTGTGGAATGGGTTTTAGATATAAGCTCACTCAAGGTGCAGTTTATGTAATATTGTTATATATTTTGATGATAGTTACTTATTGTATAATTGTTGTCACCAGGTCCCTCCACGTGGATCGAGAAGTTCCCTCTGGCCAGCGGAGCCCGCCAAAGCCCTGTGGACATCGACACGAGCCGCGCCTGCAACCGCGGTAGTGCTCCGCCCCTCGCCTGGCGGTACTCCGTCAACCACCCGCGCTCCGTCGTCAACCCTGGCTACTGCTGGCGTGTCGATGAGAACGGATACAATTCAGGTAATCTTTAACATGCGGCTGGTGATCACTTGATCTAGTGGCAAGCGTGTTTAGGCAACAGCTTAGAATCTTGGGTCGATCTAAAACTGTTTTTTTACGCTGGTTTTCCTCTCCCCTTGTAGAGCATATACCGCACGAAATGCGACAGCACTCTTGTCACATCACTCCAGTATCAAATGAGCGTGTGCTACGTCCCCGGTCGTGCATGCCCAAATCTCCCGCAATGGAGCATGGCACTACCTCTAACTGAACAAAGGCATGAGGGAATGTAGTATGCCTTTGTATCTATGAAAACGCACTACTAAGTATGTCATGCGTAATAGTGTCTATAGAGAAAGCCACCGTAATCAAAATTCGGCCAAGACCATTGCAATCGCATTTTAATAAGAAGTTAACCTTAGGAATCTATTAGATCTAAAGAAATCTTCGGAAAAAGAGTGAATTTCTTCATTCCCATTATCTTGTAGGTTAGATACTTTTCTGAAGTTTTACTTCAGAATGTAGTTCATCTTTAATTCCAAAAACATTTTTTTTTTTTGGTGACGTAGGGGAATGCCTTTACGCACGCTACCCAGGATTCTGGATCGCTCCCGGGTACAGTGTCGGGTTTGACAACTGGG
>LUGF01027706.1:41999-73510 GCA_001625245.1 Calycopis cecrops | reverse complement strand
CCCCCCGCGGGTGCCTTCAGCCGTTATTATTGGAGGGTCCCAAGCCACGGTTACTAAGCCTCCTCGCCATGACGAGGTGGAGATCCGTCGATGGGGAAATCCAAAAACAATAATCCAATACTTATTTCTTGTAAAATATTAACTTCAACAAAACTATGAAAAAGAATGAAAGGATTATGTCATCCAAAGGTACTATAATTAATTATTTGTATCTAGCGTATTTTCGCTAAAACAGCTCCCTATGAATTAAAGAAATAAGTAGGAGGAAGTATTTTGTTAAGTGAGCAGAGCAATTTGCGATACAATTTCGTTAAACACGCCGGTGACTCACCGCTCGCGTCTCCATTACGAACAGGGCGAGTGACAATTTACCATAACCACCATAACAAGGGTGATATCGGTTGGGGTGATCGGTTTCATTTGGACATCGAGTATTGATATTGTGTTTTGTCTCGCGGATAAACGTTCATGCTACGCCCTTACGCCTTAGGAAGATGTTATTTTATGATTTTCTATTCATATTTAAGCATTTATCCTTTGAGAAGTCATTTATGGCTTACGCTTTCGAGTTCATCTTTGATTATCCCAGGGCCCCAAACCTTTTGTAGCTGAAGATGATCACAGTGGGGTTTTAGTCTGTAGGCCGTAATAACCGGCCACCCATCATGTCCGTCTAATGATTTGTTCACGTAAAAAATATGAAATAGTTAATTGCCACCAAATGCCCACTGCTACTGCCAAATTTTTTAAACTACCCTGGATCTATCAGTAACATGGGTCAATGATAAGAAGCCAGTTTGGGGTAATCGCTTTCAAAATAACACAATACATTTCCAGCAACTACGGTACCAGAAAATGGGGTAAAATGTATCTCTTGACCCAAGTAACATTCAAAACTTGGATTTCTCATGGTATGTAGAGACAAAGAAGCAGTCAGTCGCCACACAATACGGACAGCAGAGCGGTGCAGTGCAGCACTTTACGGCGGATCATGTCGCCCAATTGCACTGGAATTCAGCAAAAAATGGCAGAAAAGTCTTGAACATTTCAGTAACCTAATGCAAAGTTAACCTCAAATTCCAGAACTCCGCGGCGGCCCGCTTGGCACGGACGTGTACAAGCTGCAGCAGTGGCACTGCCACTGGGGCGCCATCGACGGCGAGGGCTCCGAGCACACGGTGGACGGCAAGTCCTACTCCGGAGAGCTGCACCTGGTGCACTGGAACACGACCAAGTACCACAGCTTCGGCGAGGCGGCCGGACAAGCCGACGGGCTTGCAGTGCTCGGAGTGTTGCTATCGGTAAATATTGCCGCCTCTTGCTTTTTTTTTTAACTATACCGGCCAATAACAGAAGCTTACATCTTCATCGCAAACAGCCTCTTGTACTATTTGAATTTAGTGTGTTGAATATTTTTATCGGGTCAAGTTTTTTACTGTTCTTAATTCAAATGTGTTTTTTTCGCTCGCTCTACATTCAGTTATATTTTTTTTTTATTTGTATAGTATTATTGCAAAATGCTAAAGGTCACCGTTCCTCCTCCTCCCCTCTCCATGAGCCATCGGCTATTTACACACCGCACGAAACGCGACAGCACAGCTGTCATTGCACTGCGGTATCGTCTAAGCGAGAGGTACCTGGTCATGTCGGCCGAATTACGGCCGGCATCTATGCATTCAGCTCTCTAAAATGCTCGGGCTCTTATACTATTCGAGTTTTGTGTGTCAAAGTTTTTGTCAGGTCAAGTTTTTTACTACTCAATTCAAATGTGTTTTTTCGCTTTACAATTTGCATACAGTTACACATTTTACTTTTAAAGCGGACAGTATCTATGCTCTATTTTGCTCTATATTTTCTTTATGTAGCGTAAGACACTTTAAACGGTGATGATCTAGTTAGTCGTGAGATAAATCAAGCTTAAATCAAAACATTTGAAATAACTACGTACCTAGTTACTTAAGTTTATTATTTATGGGCTCTACAGACTACAGTATAAACAGTGCATTCTTCTGATGTGAACTAATTCAGTTAGTTATTTTGTAGTAGGTACCGATAACAGTGAGTACTGTACTGTTGTCGGTACCAACTACAAAATAATGATGATTACTTCAAAATAATTACCATTATTGTATTACATAAAATTTATTCAGATTATTAATCCTTAAAAGTCCAATTGAAACAATAAAAATGGCAATGGCACAACAACACACTGTTGTCGATTCCAAAAAAAAATCTACTTTTTCTTCGTATGTAGGTAGTTACAAAATTTTTAATCGCATAAAAATTCAACAAGTCAAATGTCAGGCATAAACTTAAAGTCAAAAGTACCTACGATGAATATGCTGTTTCTTTAGACATTTCTGTATTTATTTAACGTCATTAAATAAATATTCATTCATCAAAAATTTGGCAAAAAAAATACTAGCATTGCTTAAGGAAAGGATACTGACCAATATTTAAAAAAAAGTCTTTATTATCTGTTGCGTATGTCTCGGATTTCCTCATCACACGTATGACGTAACACGCCGGTGCATGCCACAGATGTAAATCGAATGAGAAACACGCGATCGCACTCAGAAGTGAACCGGCTGTCTATTATCGCTCAGTGCGACGCGCAGGATGCGCTCCGATTAGGTGGAACGTGCACCTTAAATGGGAAATTAGAATCAAGAGATGATAACACCTTTTGAAAACTTGTCGTTTCCAGATGCCGTGTTATCAAAGTGAATTTTAAAAAGTAGAACACTTCACAGAGCGTATAGCATTTTTTACATAGACAAGAATTTAGACTCACCTATTGATTTCTTATTATTCTGATAATATAGCAGATTATTTACATATTTATATTATTTTATAAGTAGCTGGTATCTGCGACTTAGTTCGCGTAGCGTAGCAAAATAATAATCATTTTTTATTGTTTGCTAGCAGTGTGCCGAAATTCCGATTTCCCGTAGGAATGAGCGACTTTATCGCAGTAAAAAGTGTTTTTGATGTTCTCCAGGCTTAGTATCTAATATCTATACACCACAAAAGTTTCATTCGAATCCGTTCAGTAGTTTCGGAGATTAGACCGGACAAACAGACAAAAAAATTAAAAAACATTGAAAAGTGTGCTAATGCTATTTTAACATCGCCCACAATTAGTTTTTCGTAAATATATTCATTGAATATATTTTAGTGTTTTATTGTATGTATGTATAGATAGATGATGGAGTTTCTCTTACTTTCGTAGAAGTCATATCGGGAAAGTCCCCATGACATGATTTTCCGTCGTAAATGTAGGTACACAAATACATAGGTACTGTTATTATGTTAATACAAAAACTTACCTATTGATCGCATCAAAAAAAAAATATGTTACGTGCAAATGTTTGTAGGAACTAAATTTTTTGGATTTTATATTAATAATATGTAAAATTAGGGTCAGATAGGTTGCAAAATTGCTTCACTCCTCGATCTCTCAGTGACAGTGATCCCTCAGTGACACTTCATTTACAATTCCATTACAATATTCACATTATTAGCCATGAGAATAGATACTTTCCTTATGTATTATGGGACAATTTATAGCAATGCGTTGATAGATACTAACGATGATGATGATGTCACTCGTATACCTTTTTCTTCATATACTACAAGAACTTACTTAGTTCTATCCAGTACCAACTGGTTACGTATAGAAAGTCGTGAATTGGTTTATATAAATGAATTCATGAATGAACCCTTCACACGAGAATTGGTTGATTGGAAACATCCGTCCTGTAGAACGCATTTAAATTTATATGCGATCGCGCCTGCACTTCTCACTATACATTACAGGCAACTAGAAATACATTACGTTCTAAATTCAAAAGTTTCCATTATCTGTGGAAGCAGCCATTTTTTACAAGCGCGAACTCACTAAAAAAGCACAAGATGATTGTTAAAATTCGTATTAATCATTCAATAGGTATTAAATGAAATCATAATATTTGTTACTAAAGTATCTACTAAAAGATGTAAGGTATATTTAACCATTATCATTGTGCACAATGACTCACGTTTTCCAGCAAGTGGAAAACACGCAGAATGCCATTCAAGTGCCGGTCTCAAGTGGACAATATTGAATGTCATTGCCATTAAATCACAAAACATATTAATTGACAGTTTTCTCTTTCATTAATAGAAAGCCTAAATTAAACGTTATACACCTAGTAGTGAATAGAAAGTAAAAAATCCTGGTCGTCAATCTCCTGGCGTTTACGTGCGTTGTGTGTGTGTGTATATTATCTTCGATAGGATAGGGCATATAATAGGATAAGGACCTCACAAGTATGTTCAAGTCATCGTATACTTGAAGTACCGTTTGGTGGGTATGTACACAACTTGTAATAAAAGTCTCAAAAATATGTTGAAATAGGTAAAGAAACGACACACACAACACGCAAGATAACAGACGTAACGCAAGTAATTATTCTCAGTCGTACACGTGCTTCGTCAGAACATACAAACAGATTAAAGGTACATCACATTTCATTTGCAAATAATTAAGTATAATACCGTTAGATTAAATTCATAAAATAATTACAGTAGATACTGAGGTTTTTCCGTCGAATGCCTTAGATTAGTAAAATACTTATTAAAATACTTATTGAGGAGAGATAAAACCTACTTATGTTAGCTAATCAGGATGTGCAAAGCAGGCTTTACTAAGTATATAAATAATTCCGCTTGATACCGGAAAATGAAAATGAAACAATAAGATAAACGCTCATGACGTCACGATAGAATGCAGCTGACAGTGTGTAAACTGTAAAAGGATTGATTTGCATGGCTTCGTACAGGCATAGGTCTTCGACTAAATATTTGCTTACCGTAGTAAAGAAATTATAATAAAATATAGACAATATAATAAAGCTAAGACTTGTATGAATACGCTATCTAACTTGCGGGATTTCATTTTCTTTAACGAAGATTTAAAGAGATTTCTTTTTTCTTTCTTTTTGTTGAAAATGCTTTTTCAGTTGAGCTCCATAGATATCAGTATAGGACAGTCAATTAAAAGAGATAGAAAAACACACAATACTATTTTATTTTTAACCTTCCTGCGCTGAAAGATCGAACTTTTGCACCAGTTTTTTTCTGATTGACAAAAGACAGCACAACATAATATGAAGGTTAGATACCTACCAATATTTGGTAACCTTTATTTCTGGGCCAGAGGCAAAGAATCAACTTTTTTAGATTTAAGTTACAAATTAATGTAGGTAGGTACTTAAAGCAAAATTTATTACTATTAATTCAAGCTAAAGAAATCCTAAGACCAAAAGACCTGAAAATGGAAAAATTATTCTATAGGTAGATACCACAAAAGCAAATGTATTATAGTCAGCCGAGACAAACAAGAACGGTAAATTAGTTCTAAATTTAATTTACTTTTTACTTTATATTTATATTTTATAATTTATTTTTCAAGCTGTAAAGTACAAAGTATAATTTATTCACAAACACTTCTAAAAGGTACTCCATTCATTGCATAAAATCACATATGTGTTTCCTATCGTTATGTTTAATTATAACTGCAATATTAATAAGATTATCATGGACTACGTTATTAAATTATAAGTATACGCTACATTGATAGATGTTGATAGTAATGATATTCGTCATAAAACTGTTGTCGTAATCGTATCGATAACGTAATGTCAACATAAACATAAGTTATCTGGCGCATACAATATAATTCGTGTACCTACATATAGGACATAATATATAAGGTGAAGCACGCGCTAAATGAATAAATAGTATTATATCATTACAGGAGATAAAGTCGCACGTATTGAATCTGAAGCGAAATGAACTATGTTATGTTACTAACACTATCACGACCTTATATATAAATTTCTCGTATCACAATGTTAGCTACCGCCTACCATACTCCTCCGATATGGCCCGACTAATTCTCATGAAATTTTGTGTGCATGTCGTGTAGGTGTCAGGCAACTTCTATTTTTCATCTCGACATTTCCGCGGGATCAAAACTAACGCGGATGATTTTTTTTTACTATAAGTATAGGTTTTAGTCCTCGGTAACATTTAGGCTATAATATATATATATAAAGTTTGATACAAGCGAGAGCTCTAAGGAAGTTTCCCCAATAATCGACAGAGTGCAACGTGATGGTTTGATGGGCTATTAGCTATGAAGAAGTGACTGAGCCATATTTTTGTGAAAATGAAATCAAAACATCGGCACAAGTGTATCAAGATACCATTCTTGAGAAGGTAGTTAACCACCTTAATAACACCAAGTTCAAAAACCAAGTATGCTCCTTCCAGCAAGACTCATCGCCCAGTCATAAAGCTCGGTCCACGCAGTCTTGGTTGGAAGCGAACGTCTCGGACTTCATCAGAGCTGAAGACTGGCCGTCGCCTAGTCCCGATCGTAATCCGCTGGATTATGATTTATGGTCAGTTTTAGAAAGTACAGCTTGCTCTAAACGCCATGATAATTTAGAGCCACTAAAACAATCCATAAGATTGGCAGTGAAGAACTTCCCCATGGAAAGAGTGCGTGTTTCTATTGATAATAATAGGCCTCAACGTTTAGAGGACAGCCAGTCCAAGGAATTAAAAAATGTTTTAACAATTATTTTCGTTCGGATTAAGTTTTGACCAGATTTGAACTAAAGTTGTAACATTTTACAATTACCAATTTTGAAGCGGTACGAAATTCGCTGGAACAGTAATAGTATGATAATTAATCATCCTTATTAGTAGTCAGAAGACCTCCACTGTCGAAAATAGGCCTCCCCAAGCGAGCACCACAGATCACAATCACAAACTGCGTGCAGCTGAAAAAAAACACACATTGTTTTTTAAGTAATGTAGAACAAGTAACGGTTATCGGTACGACTACAGTAAGTCGCAACTGTCCGATTGCGACGTCGTTAAATTCACCGCCTTCTGTCCTCTGATATACAGAAATATACGTTACATTATACATATCGCATTTTACTTTTTTTATAAGAGGATAAATAAAAAAAAATAAGAAGTCGGAGCCATTTTCGTGACTACCAACTATAATAGACATCTGCATACAGGCTATACAGATGCACTGCCCTCCTTCTCGTTCCTCGATGGACCACGGGATACTTACACAATAAACGAACGCGACAGCACTGTCACTTTACGCCGGTGTCGTGTAAGCGAGAGGTTGTGCCGGCGCAATTCAGCCACATGCAGCATAACATGACCTTTTACTAAAATTTATTTGAAAACTAACTATAAACCACCTCAGTCAGATTACTTTCTGAATGAATTATTTTTTATACACAAGGTTGATAAAAGCGAGAGGCGTTAAATTAAACCTCATATGCTATAAATGCCTACAGTTAATCAGAAAATATACAACCAATAAAACATGTTAACGTCAATTGAATGCGTAGATATTTTGTAATTTTTAATACACGTGCAGCAAGATCACATAATATGTCGCAATGTGTATGCAATTTCTAATGTGATGTGATTTTTAATGTGTTTTACTATAGGTATACAATACAATACAATACAATACAATACAATACAATAAGCCTTTATCAACAAACAAATGTTACAATAAATTTATTTAGTATGCTAGACATCGGTATTCGCGTGTTCGTTTTGCTTTTCAGCATAGGCCTCCCCCAGACCTCTCCACAGCTCGCGATCGTGAGCTTTTCTCGTCCCTGTCCCACATGCTGTTGCTTTCAGGTCATCCTCCCATCTGCGTGTTGGTCTTCCACTCTTACGCTTTTCTTCTCTCGGGTACTCGGGTATAGGTATACCTTTGCAAAATAAACGTTTATTTATTTATTTATGTATTCCGTTGCAGGTGGGCGCGAAACACGCTGAACTCGAGAAGGTGGTCCGTCTTCTGCCGTTCATCCAACACAAGGGCGACAAGGTGACGATGTCGGAGGCGCTCAACCCGGCGCACCTGCTCCCCCACAACACCGGCTACTGGACCTACCCCGGCTCGCTCACCACGCCGCCCTGCACCGAGTCCGTCACCTGGATACTCTTCAAGCAGCCCATCGAGGTGTCCGCGGAGCAGGTACTACTCACTGTCAATCAACTAACATGAAGGTTACACTTAATGACGGAAAACCGATAGTATAAACGCATATTGATGGATAAGCGTCGTAATAAATTTTTTTAATTTTCTAATGTTTTCTGTCAGTCTGATAGGACTGAGGCAGCAGACCGAATTGACCGTGTAACCTCGTATCGTATCGTAAATATAAAAAAAAGAGGCATGTGGCAGCACTTTAGCTGAATATGTCCCCAATATTTATTAAATACCTACTTGTAAAGGAATTACAATATCATATTGTAATTATTGTACAAGAGCTGACATTTAATATTGAAATTATATTTTCTTATATTATAACGAAAATATGCAAGTTAAAAAACTTATTTTTTACAATTAAAATTAGTTTTTCATTTTTTACTTACAGGGCTACCTACCTCTGTTTTGATTTTTTACATTTTTCTTACTAATCCAGTCAAAACGTTACGCTAGATTTCACAAAACGATTCCTTGGTGATTAATTTACGAAACCATAAAGGTATCACTACCTAAAATCACCAAATAACGTAATAATAATCTATTAATTGATTAATTTATTTGCTTAGGTGCCCGTTTTTTTTTTTGCAAAGGAGTGTATAAGTTATAACTTGGTAAACTTCCTCTACGGACTCATAGAGGATTGTGGAGTATAACTAGTAACATACATACACTGTTTAATAATATAATCACACGCATTAGCATTTATTACCGAGATATGGGATCTTGTGACCAATTGTATTATACTTAACAATGGTGCAGTAATTATAATATTGAACTTCATGATCCACGTAGGTACATGCTTGTTTTTTTATGTAATTACTTAAGTAATTACTGAGAACTCTGATGGTCTTAGCAGGGGCGTAGCTGCCGCCGTATCTGCCGTATCAATAACACGGGGCCCCCAACGTGCGTAAGCGGCAATTAATAAAAACTTCGTAAAGGACCCCCGTACTAATGTTTATACGGGGCCCCGCCAGAGCACGCTACGCCACTCAGCGTTGCAGCTGAATCGTGTCGGCACGGCCGGGGAATATCTCGCTCGTACATAGTACCAGCTTGACGTGAGGGCTACTTTGGAATATAGTTTACAAACCGGGAAGATCCTAGTAGGTCATGAGATAATTTCGCGTTTCGCGCGGTTTGAGTATGGAGGGCAACGTATCTGTATATGCGGATGTCAATGGACGTCGGTATTGCCCATTTAGGCGACAAAAGAATTTAATTTTGATATGATATAAAAACTGCGTACTATGTAGGTACGCATGCCGACGCGAAACATATTGCTAAATACGAGTTGCGGAAATCGTAAAATATTATCAAGAAAGCAATTATTTTTGCTAATAACATTTGTACGTTCTAATGTTAGAACTTTGGTGTTACGGATGTCTGTGGGCGTTGGTGATCTCTTCACGTCAGATGACCCAACTGTTCGTCTGCCTCCTATGCTATAAAAAATATGTTGAATGTGTCTTGATGATAAAATTATTTCCAGTTGGCGCTGATGAGGAAGCTGCGGTGTGGGGAGGCCTCTTGCGGGGAGGAGGCCATGGAACTCCTCCACAACTACCGCCCCACCCTACCTCTCGGCAACAGAGACCTCCGCGACTTTGGCGGCAACTAAAACCTCACTCAACCTCGCGCATGAACAAAATAGTTCTCAGAAACGTATAATAGAAACCAAACTGCGACTAAACGTGTACCAATAGTTTTTCACTAAGCTAGAAATAAGCAGCTATCAACGCATCTGTTATTTTACGAAAGATCTTTTATTTATTTAATTTTGTTATCTGTGGACGCTTTGTTTTAAGATGTTTATATAAGTAAGTTTTAATCAAATGAACAATGAAAATTAAATTACTTCCAAAGGGAAATAAGTTGTTAAGAATAAATAGGAGCTTTGAATTTTATTATACGATATGTAATCAGTCTTATAAAGTTAGTTTCGTATACATCGACTGTAAGCGCCGGATCAAGCTGCGAGGCTTAGCCCTGGGCCCCTTTAGAATTAAGGGCCGTAAAATCATTTTTGTGCCCATAAAAGGAGCCCCTTCTCAACTGCATTGTCTCCAAGCACCGGGTCCCTCCAGAGCTTAATCCGGCACTGACTGAGATATAAAAGAATTGATTAGACTGTTATATGGACTTTAATCGACATACAATAGGAACCGAATATAGTTGCAGCACTTGTAACTGTTATATCGAGTACCCTAGTGTTCCATTTGGACATAAAATGACAGAAATACGTGTCACCTGTTATCACAACTTACTGATATTAATATTATTACTAAGAAAGAACATATTTCAGCCGCTAGTTGGCGCGAGCGGCGAGACTCTAGCCCCCTTATTAATAAACATAGAATAACTTTGTCCAATTAATAACCTAATAATAAACTGACGTCTGTCAAATTCCATACTTTTTATGTGTTTTTTAATATGAAATTTGACAGATGTCAGTTTATTACTAGGTTATTACTCGGATAAAGTTATTCTATGTTTATTAATAAGGGGGTAGGAGTCTAGAAGCACGGTCCCTAGCTGTAAGGAAATTTTGTGTCAAAATTGATAAAGATTGTTTCAGTGAATATTTTATATTAGAATACAAATTTCGTATTCAACGTCCCAGAAATATAAAAATATTACATAACGCTATGATCAAGCTCCTCTTTACTTGGTCGTGGATCGATCGCATTTAATACTAAGTACCTATATAACGTAACAGTTGTCAATTTTTTATAAGTATATACTATACGGACGCGGTAAGTTGGGACCGGTCCCAAGACCTGGCAAGAATGCGAAGAATGCTCTCTAGCCCCGCACTTCCCCCGATGTTACCAGAATATGGCGACATCGGGGGTGGTGCGGGGGTGGAGAGCGGGGAATGGAATTTTCGCCAGGTCCCAACTTACAGTGTCCGTGTTATACATATAAGTTTTACTAAAACGCCTTATGTAACGAGTGCCTTCTGGCTCAATTTGTCGTGTGTTATTTAATGGTAACGGTATTATAGAAATCTCACTTATACTTTAAGGCTTATATATTATATGACGGTGTTCGCGTTAGCTGATGTAAATAAGTGTTCTCGTCTTATCTAGGTACCAATGAGATCACATGCGGGTACATAGTAAATATTGTGATATTACTGCTAAGTATCTAAGTATAATTATGCATATACGAAATACGACATTAGTGATATATTCATAAAATCAATGTTGCCTTTTCAATAATTTAAGTGAAGCTAAAAGTTACTTCGCTGTCCGCTCTTCAATGGTTGTGGGTTCTGGATAAAATAATTTATATCATCATTTGTCGAAATCTCGTATATATCAATGATACCTAGATTAAGACTTGATATTTGGACACTCTATTTACAAAGTCATTATTTTAATATCCCTAGAATAGACGTAGATAAAACTCGAATAAAAAAGACGTAGTTATGTTAACTATGTCTTAAAGGTTTTTATGCTTTCACGTTGTTATATACATATATTAAATATAGATGTTTTATAGAATCTGTTGAAAAAACAATCGGTTGATTAGCGCTACATATTAAAAAGGATATTTTTATATTAAAATGAGTCCATAATATTAAGTGATTTAAAATAAAATTATCTTAATACATTTATGTGTTTTATTTTAATGGGATTTGTAGAAATTATCGTAAGCACCACTATCCTTCCGATAAGAATTGATATTAATTGTCATTTGTCGACTAACCTCCTTTTTTCCAATCGTGGCCTATATCTATAATTCTAGAGCTACTCTAGAACTTTATATTTTACAGTTTGTGAGTCAAATAGTTGATATGCCACCACTACCACCTTTCCGTTTATGACATAAAACTAAAACCATAAAAAGACAATTTCAAACTAAATATTTTGTACTATGTTCTCCAGCTGATGTTGATGATGATGATGATGATATTTAAAAATAGAATTGTAACGCCATAATCTTAAATTATATTATACTAGCTGCGCCCCGCGGCTTCGCCCGCGTAAATTTCGATATCGTGGAAAATCATTCCATGGCATCCCTCAGGAACATTTTTTCGGGATAAAAAGTATCCTATGTTATTTCTAATACCTCCAGGAATATGTGTACAAAGTTTCATAATGATCGATCTAGTAGTTTTGGCGTGAAAGCGTAACAAACAAACTTACATTCACATTTATAATATTAGTAAGGATTATATTAGCTGTACCTTGCGCGCGTTGCTACGCCATCAACAGATACGTCAGCATGAACTATCATAGCAATATACAAAATTCATTAGAATGACAGTGGCGCCATCGTTCGAAAATTGGTCGTACCAACATAGAAACTTACGTGGGCGCATTCAGAACAACTTCACTAAAGATCATCACATTCTCAAATGCATTGTGCACTACGATTCTAGAAAGGACAGACAAACATTTATTTTTATTTATAAAGATAATACTTTTGAGTTGTGAAACAATGGAAATACACTTATAAAATTTCAACCCCATCGGTCAATGCGTTTAGTAGTTGACATACCGACAGCAGCGCCACCTACCGGATCCAATTGTATTTTAAGCGTCCAGGAAACCATCGAAATATCCGTATAAAATTTTAAGCCAATCGGTTGAGCCGTTTAGAAGTTTACCCCTTTTCCCATGGGAATGAAGCATTTTCCCGTGATAAAAACAGCCTATGTTAATCTGTAATAATGTATGCTACATTTTAAATTATAAAAGAATTTTGAAATCGGTCCCGTACTTTCGGAGCCTATTCGTTACATACAAACACACACACACACACACACACAAACACACACACACACAAACAAATCTTTCCTCATTATAATCTTAGTATAGATATATATTATTAGCGTAGATACATTAGCCAATTTTTGCCCTGTATTTATTAGCCTATAATTAAATATTAATAATCGATTATGGTCTCATTTTGTATCTCCAGACGTACACGTTCAGGAAAATAAAGAGTAGAAAGTAAAACTTTAAAAATATTATAAATTAAATAACAATAAAAATATTATTTTATCTAAAAACAACTGGCAAGTGGCAACTGAACTAATTTGTAATAATTGACACGAAAAATTTCAATTCAAACAGGTTTCGTACATTTCCAAATGAATTATTGAATAAGCGTGATAGTTTGGCGCTTGCCACATACTAGTATTGTCTAATACAGGAGTGTAAATAAGGCTTGGCCCACCTTCACGTTCCCACCGCTACTACTCCTATGGACAGCGGCAACCATGATCCCTTGATATATTAATAAATGATCTAAGAGATGCCAGGGGAAATGTTCAAACCGTTTTAGGACCCGCAAAGAAATGAATCATACAAAAATAGAAGCAGGAAAGGACTTCAGTTTCCACTAAACTCAGGAACACAATATATGCACTACACAGTGCGAAACGGAGATTAGAGCAGGAGAATTATTCTTTCCATTTTGGTCCCATGTTCCTCAGAGAAAACTATTGATTTCATTTATACGTCATATTCATGAGCTTAGTGTGAGCTAGATAGACCATGTAACATAGCAACAAAAACAACTAACAACATCTATGCCCGAAAGCAAAAAGTAAGAAATCATCACACGGGACCATTATCGGGATCAGATGAGAAGTAAATGCATAGAGTACAGTATATACAAGGAAGTAAATGTAATCCATAGAGTACAGTAATATACAACGTAGACAGCTTCTCTGTCTACGATATACAAGGAATAGAGAGCCCAATCACAAGAATTTTTGACACCTTTATTGAACGGTGTCGCCATCTGATATCATATCCGCTGAACTAACCCCAAAAGCTATATAGATATAGGGGCCTAAAGTTAGTTACCTGAACTATATTTACATAAATTACGATTCTTTTAAAGGATTCTATCGAGTTTGATATAAATATCCACTTGTACGGAATTAAAATATAGGTAATTTCTGTCAAATTCTTTAAGTGGATATTTATATCAAACTCGATAGAATCCATTATAATAATCGTAACTTACGTAAATCTATTCTAATTATTATATTATATTAATTTATATTTACTTAAATTTATAGTTTTCGTATATTTATGCGAATGTAGCTCATAATTCTTATAACCAAACCGAGAAACCACAAAAAACATACAAAAAGGAAGAAGACTACCGACATGCGTAAACGCCATTTTGTACTGATCTGTGCGTAGACAGAGAATACAATAGGGTATTTGACAATTTTTTGATTTTTATTTATTTCATACTTTATGACTTGTTAAACACGTTACATAAATATTTCCAGAAAATAATCAGTATTAACAACAAAAAATAATGTTAAAGTTTGAGTTATTACACTCGCGCCTAAACAGTGCAAACTGTCATGGCGGCGCAATATGATTAGATTGACGTGAAACGCAAGTAAATAAAGTGTCAAAAACTAGGCGATTCGGCGTAGACAGTTCTCTGTCTACACAATTCGGCTAGTGTTTACTTGCCGGTGACGTTATCTGAGTTTCAACCGATCACAAAACGTTTTTGACGTTAACAAATAATTGCTACTTTATTTCGCAATTTTTTCAAAAAAATATGCATTATTTTGCATAAAATAGACATGTAAGTATATGGCTTATTATAATATTATCTAATAGGATGACAACAATTCGTAGCATATTTTTAATAGTGTAGAATACCCTATTGTGTGAATGTATTCTCTGTCTACGGATCTGTGATTTTATATAATTTGTCTTCTATCTTCTATGCTCTTGCCATGCTAAATAATCTTTTATAAAACTTGCCGAAATAATGAAAATAATGTTGAATTTACATCAATATCCAAATAAGAATAAGAATAAATAAGAATAAGAATTATTTATTTGCTATACACATAATTTACATGAAATGGAAAAAGAGATTAACCAATGCATAAGAAATGTACATACCTAATCTTATGTGTGCCACAAATTGGTTCCAACTCAGTATGTTGCTGTAAAAAAATGTAAATAAGCGTACTATACTTATTTTAAAAATTTAAACTTATTATTACTTATTTTATTTAATAAAAAAATTGCAATTATCGATTTAGCTAAAGCGCCATCTGTAGCTAGATTGGGTACTACGTGCTTATAAGTTTACGCGGATATGTTAAGCGATGGCGCAGCGAAAAATTGATACCTATAGTATGTATGACACTGTCTCCCCCCTGATGTAATCCCACAGGAACATAATAGCGGGCTAAGGAGTATCCCAAGATACACTTTTTGTGATCCGAATACTTATCTATTTATGTATTTGTTTTACATGTACCACATTTGGTCGCAACCGAATGTAAAAGACATAAAATCATCCCATGACATGCCACAGATTATTTTATTCGGGATAAATACTATTCTATCATAACTATGTATATGCGTAAAGGAAAAATAAAGAAACATACAAACTTTAGCATTTATACTATTAGTAGGATGAGGTGGTGTCTTTAAAATTACTTCTATAGGTAGGCAATCCAAAAAAAACGAATATTAACAACTAAAATATCTAGCATCCCCACAAAAAATTCAATTATACCACTGGGTAGCTAAAGAATCAAAGAATCCATTCATACGATGAATAAATTGTTCTGTGATATACCGAATCTTGTTATCGTAAAATAAATAGAGATGCCAATCAGTAGATTGCAGTGTACTGTAGTAGGTGGAAACGTTGAGCTTTACCATCTTCATTGGATAAACGGTCAACTCAAACTTGAGTTGAAGGAGAAGGACCAAATTAAAATGGAGTGAAGCTCTGGTTTTATACTACTCTGGACAAAAAGCGTTTAAGTGTTTAATACGAGTCATAAAATCTATACATATAATAAAACAGTAAAATCCGTGTGTCTGTACATTGAATATATTTAGGGAAACTAATGATGTTTTTTAATTTTTTTACCTCTGTTTGTCAGTTTGTCTGTTAGTCCAGGCTAATTTCCAAAACTACTGGATGGATTCAAATAACCCATCCAGTAGTTTCAGAAATTAGTACACTTTTTGTGGTGCATAGATACTATGCGTGGTCAACATCTAGAATACTTTTTACTGCGGGAAAATTGCTCTATCCTATGAAAATTCATCAATTTTACATTATCCGACGGATTTGAAAATTTGAAAGAAGCGAACAAAAACAAATCACTTTAATTATAATAAAACTACGCTACGTGAACGAAGTCGTGGGCAACAGCTAGTCATGTAATAAGCTGCTATTAACCTAAATAAAAGACGAGATCTTCTTAAAGAAAAAAATTTAAAAAAATTCTACGTAATTTATTTAATTTTTTATCGAAAACTCGTCTTTTTTCTGAAATGAACCTTCTCCTTTAAATAATATTTTTTATAGATGGTTTTTTTAGGGCCTCAGAAATATTTTCGTAAAAATTTTAATTGAACATTATTTCCAATTTATTCTTTTGACACTGGCAAACATTACATTTCAAAAAAGAAGACGAAGAATATCTAGACGTTCAAATTTTAAAGCTCAACCGTCAACGGTTATTTAGTATTTATAAATTGTCTTGTGATTGTAGAAAGTAATATCAACATTTTTTCCATTGTTGTAATTAGTACTCAAGCTAAAATGGCTTTACGACAGACGTGTGTAAAATCAGTGCCAGTCGCTGAAAGAATCAAACATATAAATGCAGAACTATTTTATCCAAAAATAGTGGTGATAGGAGATAAAAGTATTCAAATTGTAGATTGCAATGATGAAGGCAGTCCAAACAGTGATCCAGTTCACAACTTTGACAGTCAAATAATACATCACACCGTTTTCCATAATATGCTTTGGCTAGTCTTTAAAAATGGCCAGGTTGCCGTAATCAACCCATTTATGAACTCCACCCTAAAACTAGACAATACAGGTTACGCCAATTACATTCTTCATCAATTTTTACATTACAATGCAAAACTTTACATTTCTACGGAGAGCAGTGAAAACCTTTCAATACCTATTTCAACAGAAGATATTAGCAAACATTTAAATGCTGGCGTTTCGAATGTTTCTGTGTTGTATGAAAAAGTACATTTACCACGGGTTAAAAATACTGATAATAAAATCATTTCGAATGGGCTAATTTTGCAGTTAAATTCTGGTAATATCATAATGCAGTGTCCAGTAACTGGTTTATCTGAAATGGTATCTATTAACACTGAAATACAGCATATCAGACTATGGAGAAATATGATACTTCTATCTAGTTATAAAAAGATGTGGCTAGTTGACCCTAAAACATTTAATGTACTTTTTGCCTTTGATGAAAATGAAAAGAAATATTTTCCATTAGCAGCTCAAGATAGTGTATTTTATTACTTAAATTGGAGTGAGAATGAGGTAAGTTGCCTTTATTTTTTTATGAATATGTTACCATTTTTCGTAGTTTCTTCCTAATCCTCCAATTTAATTCTGATTAAATTTGTTACGAGTCCTATGACCGTTGAACTATTCTGTTTGGACCATTGCTATCATTTGGTGACCCAAGCCTATTGGAAAAGGCCCTCAACCAGTACCACTAATTTATAGAAATTTTACAAATAGGAGCTATAATATTGTATCTATTGAACTAATTGCATTTAAAGTTTTAGAACACTATAACAGGCTGTCTATTTAGGCGTCTACCAATACTCATACTAAAAACCATCATTTAATATTTATTATGATTGAGTCTTCTATTCCCTTTATAGCAAGATGGTGAGGACAGCTGAGAAAACATTGGGAAGACGATCTTGTACCTTCGAGAAAAGGTGGTGGTTCTCCCACCAGCTTTTCTTAAAGGCAAAAGACCGGGATGGTTGGTGAAGTTTGGGGGAAGCCTTTGCCCAGCAGTGGGGCCACATAGGCTGAATAAAAAAAATATTTTTTACTTACTACTTACATTACTTTAAATACTATGTATGCTGATTAAGAATATAAACATACTAATAATATTCTGTTGTCTCGAGTACATGCCGCCATCCTCCAGTTTGCAGTCAAGTTAGACTCATGCACTAATAGGAATTAATAATGTCATTTGACACCTGCTTGAATTATCAGAATTTATTTTAAGTATCTCAGCTTGCCAGATCAACTTTCTCCTACTGTCTCTCCTCTAGGTATGTGAGTTATAGATAGGATGGATCATCCTATTGTTAGTATTCATAATAGCTAAAGCACTTCATTGAATATTAATCAACAACATCATGTGGCTATTGAGGTTGTGAAAATGTTTAGAGTAACTACATACTACTTAAAGGTAAAACACCTTAATGCTGTATGTTGTTTGCTGAGTATTTTTCAATATTAATAAGAAGTAGGCTATTGTTACATTGCAGCTGAATCAGGCTTTCACTACAAGATACCACACCTCGCTCAAATAATCCCAGCATGAGATGACAACTGTTGCATTTTGTGTGTTTGCAGTGTCCCATTTGGATGGATTTGTTAAAAATGGGCAACATGCCTTATAAACTCAAATTGATTGTGTGGCAGTTTATGGGTATTGATAATCGCCAAAAGTTGTCAACTGCATCTTTGAGCCGTTTAAAAAATTGTTCATTTATTAACCTATTACCTTTTTGCTGTTGCAGATTCAAGTATACTGTGCAGCTATTTCTCAAGATGAAACACTGGCTTTGGATATATCTTATGCTCAACAAAAATCTTCATCTCAGGAATCACTAATGCAACAATTAAAATCTTTAGTCAGTCAAATTACTTCAGAAAACAAACCTCCATCAGAAGAATTTCCAAAGCTTAAGGTATACTTTAATGAAATTAATAATTTTGAATTTCTCATAAACATTGCAATGCAGATATGTCATCACAACATTGCCTACAAAACCGTTTTATATCAACTCCAGAAAAGAATATTTGAAAGCAATGATAATGTGTATAAGGATCTGGTATGTGATACAATGATAAAAGTAGATCTTTTAGAATATATCTATTTTAAAAGAAATGGATATGAAAATCTAAATATATTTGAAAATAATTTTATACAGCTCTGTACACTGTTCATATCAAAGTGTGACATGGATCTGGCATCCATATGTTGGCTGAAATATTCAGAAATAAAGCAATATATGAATCCTGAAGACATACTAAATATTTTAAATTCCATACCACATAACATCAAAATGAGTGCTTTAGTAATATGGTTGAGAAATTTCGCACCAACTTTATTGGAACAAAACCCTTTTCATATTGACATATTTGTCAAGTGGACCACGGAAAGGGTCTTTCTTCTAGAACAATCATCTTACTGGCCAAAAATTGGATTAAAATTTATAACAGCAATAGTGGATATATTGGAAAAATCTATCAAAACTGTGAATGTAAGGCTTGTTTCAATAGATGATTTAGATTCTCTGAAAAGCCATATTAGCTATATATCTGATTTAAAGGAGAAATACAGAATTAATATGCTTTTGAGTGAATTCAGCTCTTTAAGTCCAACAGAAGTTGCGCTGATTATGTTAAGGCGGTGTTACACTGAAGATTTAGAGGCCTTTTTACAAGAAAATTTGACACGCTATGCATCTCGTCATTCGTTTGAAAGAGATGATGCATTAAGATCATTTATTGAAAGTGAAACTGCCAGCTGTGGTGGTGCTGTGGATGGTCAACGGTTAAAAATTTTGCTCAATGCTTTTCATTCTCCAACCAATAAACTAGACTGCCTATTACAAGTTCTTAAAGTATTAGATGTTCCATGGAGTACATCTGTTCTAAATATTGCCACTGAAGCAGCTCTATTGATTAATACGGATTTCACTATTTCTAATTCCGATAGAGCTCTAGCACAAGAAATATATACAGAATTAAACTATGCAAAGATCAAAGTAGTTTTGAAAAAATACAACTTCCCGTTAACTTGCACTGACTATACACTAGTCATACACAAGTTAATCGACACTCCAGAAGTTAATTTAGAGGATCTAAAGATAATTGCCAGCACTACGAATTCGTGTACTCATTATGCAAGCATTTTGTACATAAATAGATGTTTGCGCGACTGTGAGACAAAAATGGCATTGAATTATTTTAAAGATTTAACAAATCGTAATAAAAGAATCATAATAAAAACAGTAGAAAATAAATATGAGCAAATAATTACAGGTGTTACATTTAATCCATTAATAGAAAGAAACTATCTCGATTTTTTGAAAGGAAGTAATTTAGTACCCAAAACTCAAATAAAACGCCTGGAAAACTTGTATCATCTTAAGAATTCGTACAAAATAAAAATGAATTTAAATAACATGTGTTCCGAAAACAGTCGGTTAAGTGCAGTAAGTACATGGACAGAAAAACAAGGCAACATTGCAAGCTCTAGCAGCGGCAGGTGCATAACGCAACTTATTGCTGATGATTTTTGGCAGCGCTCAAAACTAATCTCTTTATTAAAAAAGGCGTCGACAAGCCAGGAAATACGCAAAATAATAGAGTCCCTCTTATTTTCTAATTCAAATAATGAGAAAGAAAAGTCTGTATTGACTTTATACAAAGATGGAGCAAACTCGAAATTACTGATAGACTCCTATGAAATATTATCAGAAATAGTAGTTAATTGCAATGAAGAAGATTTACATTTCCTACTACAATGTTTATCAAGGCTGAACTCTTTAATTAATTCTCATTTCATTCTTAAGGATCTTTCGGTGGCATGGAAGTTCCATTACATATTTCTACCCATGACTTCTATTAGCACGCTTAATGAATTGATTAAGTTTTACGGAGAGTCTCGCTCAAGAGACACATCCGAATTCGACTGGACAAATATATCTAACACAAGTGATTTCGTTCCATTTAGGATTTTAGCTAACATACGCTGTTCAAAATCTGCAGATGTATCAAAAACAAATGAAATCTTAGAGAAGTTAACGAAAAAGATTATTGTTAAACTTATATCTACTCAAGAAGTTGATTTCATCTTATTAACCGCGCTATTGCTGTTTGTACAAAACACGAATGTTAACGAGGACCAAATGTGGATTTTGACACTGCTACGGGGGCAGGCCGATTCTTTCTCCCCTCCGATTGTGAACTATCTCTCATCACCGATAATTCGAAAAACATTCTGTCTAGAAGATATTTTACCAAGAAATATTACATATTATCCACCTCAATATATCTTGAAGTTGAAATTTAGTATTAACTTAGACGAAATCACAATTCCAGAAAGCAACGAGGAAACTTGGGATGTTAAAGTTCTGCTTTTTTATATTTTGCGGAATATTCCCGATATGTCATTTGAAAAATTAATTGACTTGTGTCGTACCTTAAACGTTTCTGAAAGTGATGGGCTTTCTCTTCTTATAATATCAATGATAACAAATTGGGAATTAAAATATAAAATGGTAGTGAGCGATATAGGGCACCGAGATATATATCTAGAAAACCATGAAGATGAACTTGCCAAAAAATGTAATATCATTTGGCAAAATATAGAGAGCAAAGATTTTATAAGAGATATACTAAATGATTTTTGGAAAAGTGGCGAAGTAATTATACACGGATGCCTAGTTTCAGTTAATCCTTATTATTATGAAGTATTTTTATGTATTTATCAATTGTTATTTTCATCGTCTGTCGAATCGCGCAATATGAAAGAATATTATTTACTACATTTCCTCCGACAATATAAGAGGAAGAGTTCCCCAAAACAGTATGAGTTTGAATTATTCTCTGAAAAGGGCTTGTTTCCTGAAATTGGACACTACCGGTTACCGTTTCATCTATTCATGCGAGAGGACATGTGGTCTAATCTTAAGTCAGAAATAACTTTAGAAACCTATGAATCTTGGTTACCTGTAGTTTCTTTGCTTTCACTGGATCCTGATATACAAACTGCCAAGGATATGATTTGTAGCAACGCTGTGAAACAAACAATGACCAATCGTAAAAGAAACGACAGCTCAGAAACAGAGTCAAAAGAAAGTGAACCGTGGCGGTTAACAACCCGTGAAGAACCTTTACTCAGAGCAGCGCATCGATGTGTAAGATATATAGCAAATATGGAATGGGCAGGTGCGTGCCTTTTCTATGTTCTTCAAGGCTGTGCTCGAGGAGCAGATCAAGTAGCCGCAGCGCAGCTTTGTTATCAATTTTCACAACGATGGGCTTCAGTACAGCCAGGAAATCGTGCGGTTAGGCAGATGGAACGAATCCATTGTACTCTGTCCACGCATCACGCTCTCCATAAAATTGAATGGGCTTGCGAAGACTTGCTTAAACTCAAAGCTGAACCCTCACAACTCATTCACGCTCTCTATTTGCATCCCAATTTTATAGATAAAATATCACGACACGACGTGAATCGAGTTGCTAATGAAATAGCTGATAAAAATGGTATTAATATAAGCTCGATAAGAATACAAATTCTTGAAAATATTCTTAATAAATCCAACAAAGAACATAAATTCTCACCAGATTTAGAAATAAAAGATCTGATTACTGCGAAATATATTCTAAAAGCTACACATCCGAAAATGGGCGCCATATATTTATCTAGAATTGCATTCGACGAGGATAGTGAATATAACAAATGCAAAAAATTAAGAGCACTTCAATGTCTTATAAGCATAATAGAACCTGAAAATGCAATGAAGATAACCAATCGTAAGCGGGATGTCCTCTGGTTGTCGTTATTAGACTTGTTGTACGTCGTTCATATTGAAAAAATTGATATGCCTTGGATAATTTCAACATTTGCTCAAAATAAACAACTTGCTGTAAATCAACTAGTTCAAACGTCGAGCGGCAATGTAGACGCATTAAAAATTGCAGCGGAAATGGCTCATAGATTCGGAGACATACAGATTATACGGGAAATAATTCCGTTAATGCTTCGTCATGGATTATATGAAGAAATGATTCCCTTACTATTGAAGATTATATATCCACCAGACAAAATGATATACACGGCTTGGCGCTCAGTTATTTTGAGCCCGTTCCAACGAGCAGATTACCCAATTACAGATCGACAGAAAATGAAATGCTTGAATGCGCTAAATCTGTTACCTATATGTCCAGTAATAAAAGATGAGGACCTTGTTGAGATTTGGAAGAATTGTGTTAGATGTAAGATACTTGGGCTCGGGTGTCTAATCCTTCCATATATGACTTCACAAACAAGGCAGTCGTTGGTCGAATTAAACAAAATTGATAAAAGAAATTTAATTATAGCTTTGAAAAATTTACATACTGAAAGTTATTTGGTATCAGGTGCCATGTTCGTTCTCGAAAATTTAACATCAAAAGTGCATAGATAAATATGATTATTATATGTTTATAAATATAAAAATATATGTAAGCATAATATGTATATTTAAATTGGCAATTATGTACTCGATATTTATTTACTTGCACAATTTAGTTTTAAGTAATGTGATATTACCAAGTAAAATATATTCGTTAATATTTCTTGTATTATTTTTTGCCGTAATCTCTTTCTAATCTACTATTCCCCATTATGTATCTACTATAATATTCTTATACTGTAATCGGGACTTAATCGCGTACTATTTTAATCGAAGTATAAATACTTACTACTATAAATACTACCTCGAGAGAGTCGAGATAAATGACATACTTTGACTTATATTACTAAGTCCCCGAGTGAGGAGTATGAGGCAGAGGGCGTCCACAATGACTCTCCACGTCGGTCGGTCTTGAGCAGCGCGTTTGATTTCGCTCCTAGTCTTGCCAATCTTCTTCGCCTCGTCAATAACCGAGCATCGCCTGGTTTGCTTGGGACGACCACGTTTCCGCTTCTCTTGGGAATTCCAGTCCATAGCCTGTTTAGGCACATGGCCCGACTATGGCGCCGGAGCGTGTGGCCAATCCAGTTCCACTTGCGACTTTTAATTTGCTGGTCGATCGGTGTTTCTAGACAGTCGAGGTAAATACTTCTATAAAATATCGATTAAAATAGTACGCGATTAAATCTGATGTCGAAATCTTAAATAATTTTATTACATTTCCGGGACTATATTAAAAAAAATAAAACAGAACTACAATGCAATATATTATTATACATTTAATTAAACAATTTGTTGTTAAGTAAAAGTGAGATTATTCACATTACCGTAATTCAATTACTATAACTATAATCATTTAATATGTAAGGTTGTAGCCAACGAACATAGACTAGCCTCTAATAAACAGCGCCGTTTTATCTTGCGGTCTGAATATTATTCGGTCATTCAAAAATCATCTTGGCAATACAACGTTGTACTACTTGCTTATCAATGTAAACATAATTTTTGATTGATAATATTCGAAAGGAGTGCGATATTGTGCTAATAGATTATTAAATGCATAAAATAGTAATAATACAGCGGAATATAATTCAGGCCAATTGTAAAATGGCGCCGTTCCATAAAGCTATTATAGTAACGGCTTCATGAGCTAGTTAGCTGCTATATACCCAACAGTGAATTTGCTTAAACTGAACTATATTACGAACTAGCTGTTATTTACAAATAAAGATCCAAATGAAAAATTAAGAGCAAGACTAGTGTTTAGATTCTTTACTAAACATGTATAAATATATTTGCAATATAATTTTTTGCACATTATTTACAATAAACATCATTACCCTTATTACATAATAAACATAGATTAGCTTTAATACTAGGTTGGTGCTTGGATAAAGTTAATTTTTGTTTATTAATAAGGGGGAAAGTGTATTAAAATGGAATTTGAAAGATGTCAGTTTAATACTAAGTTAATGCTTGGTGTTAACGTTAATCTATGTTTATTACAGTCTGACCAGCAAGTCGTGGTAATAGCATGTTTTGAGATATCTTCATATGGCAATAATTTTATAAGTCAGTTGTCAATCTCTGTTAACCATAAAAACAATTTTTGATACTTATTATTTTCTTTTTACAACTATATTTTCTTTAATAAAAATGTTTAGATCTTAAACAACAACAAACAAGCAGTTACGGCCAAAGAGTATAATAATATAATATGGGAAAGAGAGCCCTCTCGTGTGGTTTTTAAGAATCTCGATTTGATCGACGCCACCTGCATTTTGGCGCGGGAACTATTCTCTAAAATTTCGCTGCTTTCGAAGAATACTGTTGTAACTCAAAATGAGTGAATTTCTCAGTACAGTAGTTAGAAGTTTTTTTTTAAGTTTGAAGTACTATACATGAAGTATGCTGAGAAATACACTCATTTTGAGTTACAGCAGTATTCTTCCAAAGCAGCGATTTATGCGATAATAAATAACATTATAGAAATATTAATTCATAATAGAAATACATAATAGCAGTGTTCACGTCTTAAATTCAATTTTGATCAAAAAGCGTTTCTAGGTTAATTATATTAATAATATTTACATAATTGTGATTTAGTGAGTTGAACATAATAAGATGTGAACAAAGCTATTATAATATGCAAAAAACCGCCCAAATACAAGCCGGAGACACACCGAGAATAATTTGAAACTATTATGTTATATTACATATCAAGTTTCCGAGAGCAAAATAACATAACCGGCATAATTAAAATTTTTCTCAGTAAATAGATATATTATTACGAAAACTATTACAGAAAAATAACAGACTTATCGCAAATTACAACAAATAACTATAGATACAGGTTTATGAAATAAAACAGACAATCTTTTTATTTTTTTTTTATTTTCTTATATTCTATTGTTTAAAGATACAAACAACACAAAATAGCGTCTTTTCGCAAAATATCACTATGTAAATAACACTGAACGTAATGTAACGTAGCGACAAAAATATTAAGTTCCGGATGTTGAATTCAACAACAGGACGGAGGAGAAACTCAACTCGACGTCTGTTATAGAAACTTAAACACTGAAGAACTAATATTTTAACACAAAATGGACACACAAAACATACGAGCGCAGATGCAAGCTTCGGCAACCATATTTGTGTAATTTAAAATGTTGCCAGAGTATGTCACTATATTTCCGTGCCATGGTTGCCATTACTGATATTGATAATATCTTAGATTGCTAAGAATTTTTAAAATCGATAAACCGATAACTTTCATGAAATATGTTTCAATTATTTTCTAGAATTTCATATACATTAAAAAATTAATAATTGAATGAATGAATCTTGTAAATTTGCGCGTACAGAGACATCTACCAGTGCGCATTAGAACTAATAGTTTTCCGCGCCAAAGTGTAGGTGGCGCCTGTTCTATTATAAAAGTCGCCTTTGTTCTAAACTGTTCCCCCCCTGGTTACGGCCATTGAGAGTCCGACCAGCGAGACGCGTCACAAGCATTTTTTGAGAATGATTCTTCAGAAGGCCATAATGTTGTTTCAAATTAATCGTCAATATCTACAATCTACCATTATATATTATGTCAGTGTCTTTATTAAGGGAGTTATAACTTGTTACAATAGTTTACAATGATCTCCAACCACAATCTGGTTAAAAGAGATCAGGTTAGTTTGTGACGGCCCGATTTGGCTGTCTTTATAAGTATGAACATGTAAAGACAGCTTACGGAATGAATGTGATATACAGATTCAATTCATAATAAAACAGGTATACTAATTATTATTGCTACTTATAGGAGATGAGTACTTATACCGATAAAAGTGAGCTCATTTTCCAAAAATTAATAAAATTTAAATTTATATTGAATAGTAAGAGGTAGTGTCACACTGTATGCTTGCATGCAGTCGAATTGGGCCGGCACGACCGGGGCGGTACCTTTCGCTTACACGAGACCGGCGTAAAGTGACAGCTGTGCTGTTGCGTTTCGTGCGGTGTTTAAGTAGCCGGTGGCCCATGGAGGTGGGAGGAGAAAGGAAGGCAGCGCATCCGTATAGCCTCTATGCGGATGTTTGTGGGCGTAGGTAGTCATGAAAATGGCTCCGACTGCTCGTTTGCCCTCCTATACCATCAAAAAAAAAAAAAAAAATACCAAGTATCATATTTCTTTTTCGGCTAAATGTGCTGTATTGCCAGTTATCGATTTTTTTTGTGTCACGACTCGTTAGACTAATAAGGGGGCATATGTTTTGCGAGATATACCTAATACCTATATTATATACTTATATATATATATATATATATATGTATATATATAACCTTTACAGTTAAATTATGATAATGAATAAACATGTATATATTTGTATCGTACATTGCATTAGTAGTATCTGTACATTTTCATTACTGTTCATCAAATATTACAAAAAAAATTCAGAGTAAATGCTATCTTGAATTTATAAATTTAACAAGAAAATTATATTGAAGAACTTTCTACCTAAGAGAAAATCCTTGAGAGGAAAGCATAGTTGTTTTACTGTTTACATTTTCTTGAAGGTAATATATAAGGAAGGATAATATATACCTAATGTACCTAAAAAACAACTACATATTATGTGATATTATTCTGTGACATCAAAAGTATTGTTATAGATGTCTGATTAATGGCCTGCGCAGACGAGGTATTTTTGTCCATGGACTTTTTTGTAGGCCATAAAATGAATTAAAATCTCAGAGTTCATAAACAGACAATTCGTGAATCTAGTATTTTTATTAGACTTAAATTTAATCTATAACCTTCATGTAAGGATTAGAAGTAAAAGATAGTGATTTAATATATGATGCAGATGGTAGAACCATTTCAAATAGAGGAGCATATATACCATGCCCCCGAGCTAATTGCTCGGGAGTTTCATCTGAATTGTTGGGCCTCTTTGTAATTTTGACAATGTCTTCCCGTAGAAGTAAGATGAGCAGGGTTGACTTGCAGTGGCTTATTGCTGCTGCCAGATGTAATGGTGTTTGTTCTGGAAAATAATTAAATCTATTTTAATATACTTTTCTTTAGCAGATTTTTCTTTAGATACATGATTTTGTGATCCCTACTAGATTGAAAACTTCCAAATTGTGCATAACTAAGTAATGTAGTGCATTATGAGCGGACCATCCCACTGTTACTGTCATATGTCTACAGTTCCTCCTACTGGCCAAGTTTGGTTGCTTGGCAAACTGGTTTGTTTTTGATTTTTGTTAAAGATTGAACAACTAGTTAATCCTATATTGAACAAAGATTGTCTGAATGATTTGACGAGTGAAAGACTTTAGTTACACAACAAGCAAGTTTTAAAAATTAATTTGTTGGAAATAAAAACGATACGGCAGTGCTGTGCTGTCACATTTCAAGCGGTGTGTAAGTAGCTGGTGGCCTATCGAGGTAGGACTAGGAAGGAGTGCATTGCATCTATATAACCTCTTCTTCTTCAAGTCATATAGCTCGTTTGCCCCTTTATGCTAAAAAAAACTTGAGATGTTTATAGTATTTGTTTTATACAATTTCTACCATTATCTATACAATATTACATTTCAATGACCAGTTTTGATCATTTACAAGCAAAAATATAAATTATTAATAGTAATTGTATAATACTCCTATTTATTTACTAATTCTTGTGAGAGATAAAAAATTAATTAACCAAATAGATAAGTTAAAATTGATATTACAATTTGCTACTAAATAATATTGCAAAAATTTACCTCCATCTGAGAGTGCAGTGGGATCTGCACCACCCGCCAGCAATCTTGCAGCAGCAGCATAATTATTCCAATTACAAGCTGAATGTAAAGGTGTCCATCCAAGCTCAGTTTTGACACGTGTGCTGGCGCCTTTACTCAGTAAATATGATATAACATAGACATGATTACTATAAGCTGCACGATGTAATGGAGTATAACCGTCAGAATCTCTTGTGCGTACAAGTCCAGGCTGAGTTTTTAATAATTCTTTTAATATGTCTAGTTTACCATTTTCAGCTGCCCACAAAACATAATCAACAGGATTATCTAAAACCATAAAGATGGAATGACACTTGAAAACTAAGTAAACATATTTTATTTAGGAAAATGAATTATAATATAGCATTAGATATTGATCATGAACTTTGAAGTAAACACATTTCATATTGGTTAATGAATCATGGCATTAGAATTTTTTTATTCAAAAACATTGTGCAGATGGCACTCAAATTGGGGATTTGAAGATTCTGGTTGTAGAAATCTATCGATTGACAACATGCATAATAATATTATTAATTTGTTACTTCATGTGTAGGGTGGATTTAGCATTCACCAAAATGTGATAAATATCATTAATAAGTCAATAAATAATGTGTCAATAATATATGCTGTAATTCTTATGTTTAATAATGCAATGAGTTTGATAATTTTCTAAAAAAATGTAAGAAAGGAATTAAAATGCTCTTGACATTGAATAAGCCAGCCAGTATAGCAAATTAGCATAGCTCATAAAACACTGACAAATGACTTCAGTTCAGTAATCAGTTATTGTACTACATACATACAAACATATTCGGTTAAAAACGATCCTAGTATTTTTAGGTATTATTCCGAATTATTTCTAGGATCATATCAGTTATAATATACTTTTGTGAGTTTTCTAATTATGTATGGCTATAATTATTTTTTACACATTTTTGCATAGGAAATTACTTGTGCCACATACAGAAAAAGGCAAAATTCTACAAATCCCTAATCATTTCTATTTATATTTAATATCTGTATTATTTGTAGGTATATACATAAATTTTAATACCTAATATAGACCATACAAGTCCGCATCTCACCTTTAGGATTTTTTACAACGTTGACATCGGCATCTGCATCTGCATCATCCCATCCCGATACAAACATTCCTGATGTTTCTGGATTTTTCTTACATCTTTCTATTTCTTCAGCAACATCGTTGAAGTCCCTTTTATAAACATCCTCATCGGATTCAGACATTTTAAAGTGGTTTACTTTAAGTAATAAGTATAATATAGCCTACCGGCTAGTAATCACTATAAATTAACTATATAATATGATTTCGGTTTTGAAAACAAAAAATTGCAAACGAAATTCAACTAACAGGGTCCAAACAACTGTAGTGATAAATTGTTGTATTATACAATTACAGTAGAAAATATTGATTAACAATTTATCCACAAACCATATAATAATTTTAATTAATAATTATATTAATGTAATTTTGAATTTATCAATCAAAGAGGATAGAAAATTCTTATCAAAAAATCTCTGACTATTGCAAAATGCAAACTGCAATTTGCAAATAGCAATTGTCTTGTCACTTGTCAGAAAGTCAATAATTACTCTAGTGGTGTAAATATCGATTCTTGGGTTTACGATAAACCGAAATGTTAGTATTTTACAAAGTAACTCGAATCGATTTATCATATTTACTAGCAAAAAGTTGTCAATGTTGATTTTTGTAACATGATAACGTGTTGTAAGTCGATGAACTCCGGTTCCACTTCACAATTATTCTTGATATCCAAAAAAATTAATTCACTGACTGAAAATATAGGGTTATTTTTTGGTCACCGGCCAAATTTTCAGGTTTGGTTCAGAAACAATACATTCGATTAATGAAATAAAAAATACTAAAAAAATAATTAGATACAATTACTTTCTCCTATGTTGTAAAACATATTTCTTGGTCACCACGAGCATCGCGTTCGCGACTCACGGTAGCCCGACGTCATTGACCTTGAAGTCGATACATTTCGTGTAATAACAACAATTCGATGTATTTTTAAGGACCATTTCAAATCAATTTTATTTAATAAAATATTACAATTAGACGATAAAATTTAAAACACACTCTTGGAATTATGTCTACTTCCTTATTTTAAAATTTGGCCGGTGGCGGTGGTGATAAAATTATATAGAACATTAGTAAAACTGTTTGAGACTTTCGTGTTTGTTACACATATTGTAATTAGTTTACGGGTTTTAACAGGATAAAATATTAAAGGCCACCATTACGGGTTTTAATACGATAAAATACCAATCACTGGATACAGTTCCATAAATCCAAAGTCCTATCCACCGACCGTCACTACTATCCAAGGATGGTCCGGGAAGCTATAGAAATTAAAAAGAATAAAAGTGAGTTGTGTGTGCCGCAGTGTTTCGAACATTTAACATTAATCGGACAAAATGAGGGTAGAGGCACCTTTTTTTTTTTTAGGTAGAACTATGCTAAGACAGAAGGTCAGTGCAGCTTCATCGATATCTTTTATATGCTCTTTGATCGATATGAGAGGCGAGCACACTGGGGAGCTCAAGCCTCTGTATTTGTGGTCGATGGGGGGCAGACCCCCCCCCCCCTTTTTAGAAGGCAAACCGGACTATTGCGATTAATAGGTTATACTATTATTATCTTGGCCGAGGACAGCGGGTGTCCTCCTCTCCCCACCTCTAACGGAGGGGAGCAGCTCACGCGCGGCAGCTAAAAGTGGCCGACACGGGTCATGAGCTAGAAGAGCTCTATGAGCTATCATGACTAGGGGGCCCGGACCCCCCCCTGGGAGGCACCTATTTCTCATTTATGATGGGGTAGTTGTTTGCTCCAATTTCACATCACAACAGCTGTCATCACC
>LUGF01027706.1:29409-41445 GCA_001625245.1 Calycopis cecrops | reverse complement strand
CCCCCCTTCTTTCCCAGCTACTGGGAGAAGGCAAACCGGACTATTGCGATTAATAGGTTATACTATTATTATCTTGGCCGAGGACAGCGGGTGTCCTCCTCTCCCCACCTCTAACGAAGGGGAGCAGCTCACGCGCGGCAGCTAAAAGTGGCCGACACGGGTCATGAGCTAGAAGAGTTCTATGAGCTATCATGACTAGGGGGCCCGGACCCCCCCCTGGGAGGCACCTATTTCTCATTTATGATGGGGTAGTTGTTTGCACCAATTTCACATCACAACAGCTGTCATCACCACACATCAGTCGGCTCACTGTTCAGGAGTCAGGACCACTGCTGGTGTAACCCACTTGAAACGTCGAGCAAAAGGTATGTATTTTTTCCTATAATATTTTATCGTGTTAAAACCCGTAAAATAAGTACAATATTAGTAAAATTCATTGTTGGCGAGGTGAGAAATAGTTAGATCCCAGGGACTTATGCCAGTAACTTTGCCTAAAATCATTTTGTAAAAAATATATGTTTAATATTTTATTTATAGTTGTTCATTAAAAAAATATAGATTTTGAATACAGAAGCTGTCTACAGCGGCAGACTACAGTTTATTTTGGTAACTAAATAAAATGTGTAAAAATTTTGTGCCATGACAACACTACTTTGTCCGCCATGATTTGGTTGATATTATTTTCAACATGGCGCTCAGCCTAGTTCAGAGTGTGTGTGTGTGAAAGTGTAGTGAAATTATGTATTGTATCAAGTGATTTTAGTGTTAAATTTAGTGTTTAAGTGATAAAAGTGTGCATTAATGCAGCGATTACCTTATCATGGCATTGGATTTACGCTTGCATTCTCCTGCAGGCGCGGAACCTGTTGTTTATACATGGCCCCTCACATCAGGTCATGGCTCGGTAAGAAAACTATAAATTATTTAAAGCGTTAGATTGAGATAGCATTAGAATACTAGGAATTAGTAACTTAACCCTGGCAAATTTTTCCTTTTAATCTTTACAAGTTATGAATTAAACTTAAACTAAAAGTTCTGTCACGATTGTTAGAATAATTAGATACAGTATAGATGTTATGCATCAAGTTTGGTTGCGGCACATCCAGAGCCCAAAGAGACAACTATGAAATAATATCGATATCCAAATACCTTTCACTCTTTTCGAAAAAGAAATATAAATCAGAGAAATTATCATTTAGTGTCTCATCACATGGTTCTTGTATTATGGAGTGTATTGACCTCGTGTTTTGTCAAGGTGTCGGCTTTTTTTAGATATGTACACACTGTTGCGTAGTCTTCATTATGTCGTATTTGCGCTGATAAAATATCTATAATAATAGTTATTAAAGTGATACACATTTAAAGTTATAATAATAATATTACCAGTAGGTACTTATTAGCATTTAGCATTATTTCATTTAACTATCTTTACATAATTATTGCTAAAAAAATAATGTAAATACTGAGCTAATTTAGATGTAAACACAAGTATAAATGTTGGCATGCCTATTTTGATGTAATAGGTTTAAGATTCAAAGCAGTGAGTTAATTTGTAATCATAATATAAATAATGCTCCATAATTGTAATAAATAAGAAGATTATAATATTTTAATACAATCTAGGCTAAATTCAACATTAAACCAAAAGTATACAATCAAAAATGCATTACCTGTACATTACTGTAATGTAAATATTGAGTGAAAACAAAAGTACACATTTTATAAAGTTGTATTGATGTTTTTGAGCTATGTTTCATTCTAAATAATATGTATTCTGAATATTAGTTTTGAATAACAGAGGTATTATCATGTAGTGATGTTACAGAATATCTGAATGAATCAATTGAGTGAAAATATGTGATGAGTAAATAAAAACCAAATTTTGTGAAATTGTTTCTTATTTGAACAAACACTGCCTCGAATTCAATGTCAGAAACACACTTGTTTTTTTGTATTTGTACAGGTCAAAGTGTCAAGCTTCATTTTACTTTACTGTTCTTTCTGTTTGTTCTAAAATTTACAAGCCACTAGCTGCTGATAATTATTCTTTAACATATGACATATATTTATAATATAATATGGTATATACTATGCGACCATGCCTGTTATAGCAGCTGTACTGTAACCAAAATTCCAAATAATAGTTCTCAACACTAATCGTAGCTAGAATATACAAGATAGCATGCAAGCAATATAAGAGCCATACCTAACCTTAGTAAATATAACCAGATACCTACATGCTTCTTAAAAATTAACAGAAATTAAGATTTCTTTAGTAAGTAAATAAATTAAGTAATAATATAAAACAAAATAGTAATAATAATGATAAATTAAGTAATTTTAATATATTCAATATTAAAATTGACTATGAACTCTCACTGTATACTCTCTGTCTGCCCTATTAGGGAACTATCATGAAAATATACACAGTGTTGAACTAAATAGCATCTTTCTTTTGTTAAAATCTGTCATGTAAACAGTGTTTTATATATACTTGTAGAAACATCCTTTTTATATGTTACATATTTTAATTCTGTTTTGCCTCAATTAAAATCTTCCCATTATTAATTGAAATTTACCAAAAAACATACACTAATTTAAAGAAATACAGCAGTACATACCGTTTTGTTAATATTGATCTATTATTGTACAAAAAGTTATTTAAAGTGAAATAAAAATATTAAAACAACAAAAGGGAATATATTATTGCTTTGACTTAAAGTTATTATGATTTTACATTAATCTGCATGTATATTTAGCCTAATTTAGTCTTATTTTCCAAAACCAGTAATAAAAATCAAATTCATATTTATTTTAATCACTTAAAAATACTTCATAACTTTGGAATATTAACATCACATAACTCACTTTGCAGCTTATATTAACCTTACGGTTACCGCGGACGTTCATTGACGCTTCAAAAACACGCAGCGAACACGTGGTCGGTACCGGGAGATTTGAAGCGACAGTACTATACATATTTATTGTCATGAAATGTATATTTATAACATTTTTTTATAAAAAGTTTGATTGTACATTAGATAAATAATAATTGTGTATTATATAACCAGTCTTTAAGAAATAGGCAATATTACTACAGATAGCACACTAGGTTATGTTATTTATTATGCACGCATTGTATATTTAAATAATAAGTAATCTATGCAAAATCATCCAGTTTTTCACTCCTGAAGAGTTGCTATTAATAACTTATGTGTTGATGTTGAGAATTTAAATACATAAATCTGAAAAAGTACCTTTTTACATGTTCTTACATTAAATAAAACACCAAACAAATAACAGTAACATCAATAAAAAAATATAAAGAAGCTTTTGAGAAGGCTAATTTTTGTATTTTGCACAAAATGTAAATACTTATAATAAATATAAACCAATTTTTTTTTTACCTGCAAAGTAACTAACAATAAAATGTACATTTTAAATATTAAATGCCAACAATGATAAAAAATTAAGGTATCAACCATTTAGGTATTATTTTTATTATTTGTTACTTTTGTTTTGTGTATATTTTTGACTTTTTTAGGGTTTTTGTTAGTTAAGTTTTTATTATTTTTTTAATATACTTCAGATTGCATACATATATTTTTCAAAATTATTACTATCAAGAACATTTCCATGATAACTTCGTTTTAATATGACATGCAACAAATGTCCTTGATATATATAAAAAATCGCATTTTAGGTTTGCTAAATGAGATAGATATTGTGGTTTGAAAAAATTCAGAATGTGACCAGGATAATCTATTACAAGACAAGAATGTCATTCTTGCTCTTCTCTAATAATATACATATAAAATAAGCAACAGTAAAGAATTTACTGATTAACAGTCATTTCTGTGGAAATAATTGTCAACAATTGTTTTTATTATTGTTATTGATATGAAATATTATTGATAATTACTTACTAGCATATTTTTTTGGTGACTTAACAAATATATCAATAATTTAACAGCCATATTGTTTAACGAAATTTTTGAAATAACTTTATTTATATTACCTGCCTCTATTAACTTTTCGGGTACCGCGGACGTCTTAAGACGCTTCAAAAAAAGGCCGTGAACACACATCAATATATATGAAACTGATGACAAAAAATCTGCTTAATAGTAATAATTTTGAACAACATATGTATGAAACCCGTACCAGTATATAAAAATATGGACAAAAATGTATTAGTTTTATTTATTGTTACAGGACAAACACGATGGAGCAATAGAAATAGTGGAGACAATAAGGTTAGACATTTTATTTAGAGTGATACTAATTTGCTAAAAAATTTACTTCTTGCAACTAAAAGGGATAATAAATTGTAAAATCTACATTATCCAAATGAAATCTGTAATACAAATTTAACAATTGTTTTTTAATGATAATATTATTAGCTTTGTGAGAAATGTCTAATAATCATATAAGCATGTTAAGCTAGTTTTTGTCCCAGTGATTATGGGACTAGGTGCACATACAAAAATCATAGTATCATTTTGAGGGGCTTTAGCTGTAGGTGTGCAGAAAAATAAAGAGTGGGCAATAAAAAAATCAAAGAAAAAATAGAATAAGATTTTTTTTTTGATAAGCAAAACTGAAGTAATATTTTTATAACTTGACATTAAAAATTAAAAATTTCGTTTGTTCATAAAACAAGCAAATGAGCAGTTGAATAAATTTAAAAGTTTCGCTTGTGACCCACTATTAATATTGTAACTACGCAATAGACGAAGAAGCGGCGTTTCGTTTTAGCTGTTGAATCGATTCCAGTTGTGAATAAAAATGTTGTTGGTTAATGACAACGTGCTCTAGTAACTATCAGTTGCGTATGTGTTCGTAAACGCGAAGGACGCTGGGGCGATGACCGGCCGAAACAATTTCGCGGGCTTTGATGATATACTCGTTTCCTACATTCTAGTTGAAACCGACCGAATATAATTGAATGTTTTGCGCGCTATTTGGTATAACTCGTTATTTTAGGCCAATCGCTATTTAAATTGGATATAACGTTGAATTTCAAATTTGCGAAGTTACGTCTGTCTTCTTTTATTATATTCGTAGTACGTTAAAAGCTAACTTGTGTGGTCAATAACTTTAGTTTTTTTTATCCTGCTTATTGTACTGTAATGTTAATGATACGTTACTAAAAACCATCAAGATTAAACGCCAAATTACTGAAGATTTTTTCTGATATTGCATTCGTTGAAATGTGTGTCTCATTTATTATGAGACAAAAATTTCGTCGAAATGTCAACTTTTATTTGCCGTGTTTCTGAGGACATAGAGTCTATTGTTATCGTAGAATCACAAGATATGATATGGTTATCGATATATGTTTCGTAATCTAAAGGGGTCAAAACACGGGCCATTTTTTAGATACCACAAATATCTACAAGACACAATTTTTATCTTTATAAAAATTTATAGATTATTTACTTCGTAGTAAAAATTAAGAGTCGCTCCCTATTTTACCCGCGTAAATTTCGATCCTGTAGAATTATCGAGATGAAAAATAGGTGTATGCCATTCGTCGGACTAGTGAAGTCTACTTTATCTTCGGGTTTAGGGAGACGATAAGGGGTACCGGATGGCAACACTATATGTCCCGTGTAATTGGCTAGTATTGTACAGGATGGGCACCGTATGGGTGAACGCCTACCACATTGTTATGATCACGTTTACAATGAAAGTTAAACAATAGCTGACAATTGACGCAGGTACGACGTAACTGATACAGGTGATGTCTAAATCGGATACACTTTACAACTCTAGGAATGCCTAAATCAGGTACACTTTACAACATGGCCAATACAATTCCAACTTCTGGCAAAATGAACCTTTAGCAAATAAACAATGTTGTTAAAGGATTTTTATACGAGTGCGATAAATTGTAAGAATTTTGGGGTGACGACATGCCAAAGACTGCTAATTTTAACCAATCTTCCTCGTCTTTTAATAAACTCTCTGTCTCTATAACGAAACGATTTTTCTGTGGGTTCCTGTCAATTGTATCAAAACAATCAAAACTCCAAACAAGCACAGCACGCTCACTTTGGAAACACACACACACACAGTCATGCAAAAGGACAAATAATAAAATTCGGAAACAGCTCACAAAATTCAAGCTACATATTTGGTAATAATGAAATCTCCAATTTGCCAAGTGCTTTCCACACTATTTGGAGACTAGGTAAGAGCTTTCTCTTCAAAATTACGTCATCAAAGTAATTAAATAACTAACATTAAGTTGAAGAACAAATAACCCTACAATTTAATATACTTGTATTTTAATATACCCATATCACGAAGACTCTAAGCTAAGCCTTAGCCGTTTAAGCTGTAGCACGGGAGATAGAAATCAACATACATACACACCTTACCCTTGAAAAACACATTTGGGTAATAAGCCTCAGACAAGTCGAAGGACGCACAGCGACGTCTACGTCTAGAATTATGCCATCGACATTAAACGACCTAGGGAGAGCGTGTTCGTTGAACCCTGACCTTCGCCGTGTCGAACTTTATCCAAAGGCCACATTTATAACGTAGTGTAATTACTAGACTAGAGGCCGTAGTTTAGTGATGCTGAATAACCTAAGTGCTCCCCAAAGTAATGGACGTCTGTGACTCATTGAAGTTGATCGGCATCACCTGCATCATACACTATGTGTGAATCATTAAAATAAAAGATGTTAATGTCTACAAATATAATTATCGTATAGTATTATAATACATGCAAAAGTTTGTAGGTGTGTATCTAGGTTATTGGCCTTTTGCAGGAAAATATAAGAAACATACATAATATTATTTTTGTTATATGTTCATACGAAGACGCCTTTGGCGCGAATAAAGATTACAATTTGGTTTCTCGATTCTGTCGATCCTAATCCTACATCTTACACGAACATCAGGTGAAACGCCTTTTTATAGCTAGTATAGTTTTATCTACACTGCAAATTAAATAAAAACAGTTCTGAAATATCCATTTAGTCATTATGTTAATTTAGCTTTAAATAACAACTTAATAAATAATAATATTGAAAATAAATAATAATTTATTATGCTTTATAAATTAAATTCGATTAAAAGAAAGTGATGTTAAAAAAGTTAAATAATACTTTTGAATGTAATTCAAGTTCGATTATATGAAAGTGATCTCAAAACGAAATATCTAGCTATGACGGCCGACGGCGATCGCCCACCCGTTATGGAGGTCGGAAATAAAAGAACTAGTTTGGCGAGTTGACCTGTTCGATCCCGGGCGGTTAGGGCGGCGCGACCTCTTCTCGACCGGACATGTTCACTCTTTCTGCGACCTTGAAATCACGATCCTGGATTATTATTGTTGTTTTAATGCTCAATTGCATTGTGTTTTAAGTCGTCGCGGCAATAAACAAATACGTCTATAAGTTACTCTGATTACTATTAGTGGGTCCCATGCGAATTTTTTACGTTCAAATGTTTTTTTAATAATTTGGATACTTATAAAAACGCTTATAATTAAATTTTTGAAGGTAGTATGTACATTACTTTATTTAACAGTTGCTTGTCGATTACAAATTACATTATTTTTTTTTTTATGATATAGGAGGGCAAACGAGCAGCCGGGGCCATTTTCATGACTACCGATGCCCACAAACATCCGCATAGAGGCTATACAGATGCGCTGCCTTCCTTTCTCCTCCCACCTCCATGGGCCACCGGCTACTTACACACCGCACGAAACGCGACAGCACAGCTGTCACTTTACGCTAGTCTCGTGTAAGCGAGAGGTACCTCCCCGGTCGTGCCGGCCCAATTCGACTGCATGCAAGCATGCAGTGTGGCACTACCTCTTACCGAAACCGTCGTCAAATAATTTATTTATTTAATTAATAATAGATATTTTATTAGAAGAACCTGCTTTCTGTTAAAATATGGTTTTTAAATAAAACACCATACGTAGGTACTTAATGCAACTGACAAAATAAGTCCTATCTATAAGCTAATTTAGTTTATTTTTTGAAAAATTATTTACAAGAACGTTTAATAAAACTTTAATGTTCCTTATGTGTGCCATAAACTACTGATCATTTTGAGGCTTCCAGGGGTGTGGTACTTTAAGTTGTGGAACCAAAAAAATACGGAACAATGTGTGCATGCATACCTAAGTGTGGGCAGCTAAACATTATATGAATTCCGAACAACATGTGCATTACAATTTTTCCTTGTAAATTTAACAAAACATTATTCACCTTTCTTTGTTTTGTGTGTCGTTCCACTTGAAATATTGTATGTTAATTTTGATATCCTGTCGTCCATTCGAATATTGAAATTTCTGTCACAACGTTAACGAGTAAAAAAGAAAGTATTCAAAACATCTTTCCAACATATAAATATCGTATTATATCAATGGGCTATTTGACAAATTTTCGAAAAACCAGAATGTTTATCAGTGATCAAGGAACTTATACAATTTTTGTTTTTAATTCGCTAACGCTTCTTTAAGCAAAATGGCGTCTTGTGACGTATTAGCTTTGTAGCGTTCCGAAATAACTACCAAATACTATTTAGAACTTTTTGTTGTTGTTTTCAGTTGAAAAATCCATATGTTGAGCTAGAAATTTGACAATTGACTAGTAAGTACTACGAATGAATGAATGAATGAAGGGAATATTTGTTACTTATTGGGCCATTTTCCGCAACTCGACGCTATTGCGCCTGTTTTGCGTATGGGTGGGCCTTTTCATCTTTTTTGACACGATATTTCCAGCTTAACTCCAGAAAGGCCACCAATTTCTTAATGTTGGCGCTGCATGCCGTCTGGAGCGTTTCGGGATTTCCTAGGTTGGACGTTCGTAGCTCTGCCACTCCCGTGCACTCCGTGAGTACATGAGCTGCTGTCTCCTCCACCTCTAGGCAAGCTCTGCATAGAGGACTGTCCGTGACACCGATAGTGAAAAGATATTTGTTATAGTGGCCGTGTCCTGTTATGGCGTCTGTGATTAGGCATAGATCAAGTAGTTTTTGTTGGATTAGTTGATTTGCGAGGGTTGCTTTGTGGCAATGCTTTCCTCAACTGTGTGCAGTTCTCTACCTGCCCATAGGGCTTGGTATAGTGTTGTGGTGTGTACTTATCCATTGTTTTAACTGACTGTACGGGAGAGGGATTGTCAGTTCTGCCCCCGTTGAATCCATGTTTGCTGCCCTTTTAGCTAGTTTGTCGGAAGCGTCGTTTCCCGTGGAGCCATTGTGGCCTTAGATCCACTGCAGTGTCATCTTGTAGTTCATACTTCTCTTTTCCTACTATACAGATGCGCTGACCTCCTTTCCACTCCCACCTTCATGGGCCATTATGCCTTTTATAGATGCTCGTGGTCTAGTGGTAAACATGTTCTACCTCAGACTCGAGGTCCCTGGTTCGAATCTCGGTGCGGACCAAACAAAAATTTTAATTACGTTGTATTAAATTGTAATTTCTAGCCGTGAATTAAGCTGTGCTTATAACCCCTGTGCCACGATGAGCAAGTTAGAAGTCGTCTATCCTGCGCCTGATTTCTCCCCGGTCGTATAACTGCCGTCTCATTGAAATACGAGAATGAGGGAATTGAGAATGCGCTTGTGTCTGCGGAAAAATAGGGTACTATAATATAGATGACTAGTCTGTAGAAAGATGGCCGCCGTAGCCAAAATTCAGTACAATTTTCAAAATAACATTATTTAGCCGCCTAATAGCTAAAGCAGTTTTATTCCACTTAACTATTTTAACATGCACGGCTAAGTCGTAAATTTTGACATACGATGATAAAGACATCCTAGACCTAGAACAGGGTTTCTTAAACTGTTTGCAATCACGGACCCCTGTCAAAGAATATCTTAGGAAATAGAACAAACCTTATTTAAGTAATACACAAGAATGTTAGGGTTTAACTGAGCTACCGCGGACCCCACTTTAAGAAACCCTGACCTACAGATCTATGCCATTTGCAGAAAATGTTCCACAATATATACTTACAATATAAATAAAATCTTCAGAAATATTTAATGATTTATAAAAGCATAAAAAGTAAAAACCACAATCAAGTTTCGGTGTGCTTCATATTATTATATAAAATATTTGTAGGTCACTGTCCATTCATATCCACCGCGTGTGGTTTGTTTACATTTGTAATGAAATCGTGTCGTTATTCGTCTGCTCGTCTGTTGCGAAAACAATTATTGCTTTAATAATAAAACAGTAAAATCTGAGTGTACAAACAGTAAACTAATTGGGGGCGTTAAAATAGTATTAGAATTCTTTTCAATGTTTTTTAATTCTGTTGTCTGTCTGTTTGCCCAGGCTAAACTTCGAAACTACTGGGTGGATTCGAATGACACTTTTTGTGATTTGATACTAAGCCTGGTCAACATCTAGAACACTTTTTATTGCGAGGGAAAATCGCTCATTCTTACGGGAAATTCAGTAATTACACTTTACCCGACATTTTGAACATTTGAAAGAAGCAAACAATAACAAATCACTTTGATTATAATAGAACTACGCTGCGAACGAAGTCACGGGCGGCAGCTATATATAAGAGCGCTGTTGCTGCATTGTAGTCCAATTGCTCCGACATGACCGGTGAGATACCTCTCACTGGCATGATACTGCTTTGTTTCCTGTTAGTGAGTTTCCGATGGCACATCGCTAAAAGCAGGGCAGCAGATGTGCAATATAATTAGAGGGAATGAGGGCAGCAGATGTAGAATATAATTATTAATTAAATACGCGGATGACTTAGGAAGTATTACAACATCAAGAACAAGTTGTGCAAGTATCAAAAGGCCAGCGGATGTATTCACGCTAATTTAAACTTCTTATGATGTCTCAGACCTAATAGCATATCCTATGCGAATAATTATAGTATGTATTGGAGTATACAATTGGCCTGTTCGTCGACTAATACGTTCCGAGATCCGTCCTTGATTTGAACAAGTATGTGAAGCGCCAGCGCGAAGTGAAGAGAGATCCGCACATCTTGGTCGATACGCTTTAGACATTTTTGGTCCTTGTGAAGTTCCATTATTCCATATTATGTATACGGCCACCGAGTCTGCGTCCGGTCACGCGCGAGGCAGAGTTCCGCAGTTGGGCGCCGCATTATACATACTAAAATATGGCCTCCACTGTACCTCTATTGTAGGTACAAGCTTCTAATAGGCAAAATAGCTCTAGACGACTTAATGCTATAATATACCAAAATGGGCTATAGAACATTTACATTCACTCCAATTTAAAAAAAGTTAAGTTTAAATAAATACTTGTAAGTATGTTTTGGAGCATTTTATGTGACGGCAAACGGTTGTTAAAAAGTATTGGGTGATAGTAAAAGTAAAAAGTATGTAAGTACCTAATACGGATTAAGTTTGAATGTGATGACATCTTTGTAATAGATAGCAAGCTGCAATGTAGTCCAATTAGGTCCAATTTATTACAGAACATTTAGAAGTTGAAAAGTTCTTTATAAGATAAGTATAAATTATAAAACTTTAGTGCCTGTGTAACTGATTACTGCGATCGAGCAAAAGATGAAAATAAGTGGCTACTGGTTGTTCACATACCAAATCGGAAACACGTGTGTTGAGCGACCTTTCACCTGGCAGAACCACCTTTTTCGTTATGAAGCTGTTTCCTTTAGTGGAGTTCCTGGGGGTTTTCACCTCGGACTAGAGTTACAGTGAATGAATTAATATGATCGATGTGGGATATTGTTTTTTAAACTATAAATTGCAATGTTTACCCAATATTTTTTTGTGCATTCCATTTTTTTTTTTTTTTTCAAACAAATTATTATAAAAAAATATAATGTTTGACCATATATTTTCACTTAAAACAGTTTTTTTTTATTTATCTGTTATATATTACCCAAGTAGACATATTATATGAACACTAGTTGTGCCCCGCGGTTTCACCCGCGTTTAGTTTCTAAGAAATCCATACACATTTCAACACCCAATTTCACCTCCTTAGGGATTGAATTTCTAAAAATCCTTTCTTAGCGGACGCCTACG
>LUGF01027706.1:13301-29066 GCA_001625245.1 Calycopis cecrops | reverse complement strand
AATTTATATTCATATTCACTACTTGACTGAGATGTACTCATTTTCAATTAATAAGTAAAATTACAAGTTTAAATAAGTTAATAAGAAGCGCCAAAAAAAATTTCCGCGTTTTTTTTTTAATTTCGCAAACGAAGACATATTATTTTGCCATAAAGCCAGCGATTTGTTCATACAATGTTCAAAATGGTGTGGCTACACGGGTGTCATGGCCTCATGATATCAAGATCACCTTGACGTCATGACTCCATGACACCCGTGTGGCCGGATAGTAATTAATTTCTTATCTGGTCATTGGGGCTTTGACACACGATTTTAGCCACGTTCCAAATTCAAATCACTTTCCATCCCTAGGGATCAAAGATCTATTTTGCTCCCTGTTTACGAGGATCAAACTGCCTCTTTTCGAATAGATGTGATGAAAAATAATATGCTATATTATATCAGGCATAAAGATATATGTCAAATGTCCAAGTGTCCAATGTGTCCAATCCAATCCAAAGTGTCCAATGTCCATGTCAAATCCCATGAATAAGTATACATTTATTCTTCCTTGCATCCAACTTTAACCTAAAATGAAATGAAAAAAAGAAAATATTCATTATTGCGCACATTATAAATAGTAAGCAATACAGTACTTGTTACAGTATGGATGCACTGATGATTAAACTTAGTACAACTTCTTACATTATTCTTTTCTACCTAATGCTACATGTTAAAACATATTGTCATGCACTTTTTTACTTCGAGTCACTTACTGCTCTTCATCATCAACCGCAAGACGTCCACTGTTGGACGTATGTCTCCCCGAAGAGCCCCAAAGGTCACTTTTGCTAAAACTACTTTTAGTTACCAAAAATTTGTAAAAAAAAGTAGATTAACATTTTAAGATATTTTAGAAAATGTGTATGCTATTAGTTATTACATTTTTTAATAAAAAATTCGAAACGACTCGAATGATTCTCATCTGAGTCTAATCGAGTTTTATCGAGTCTGAGAAGTGTATATTTTCCTCCCGGTATTTCCTCGGGATCGAAAGATGCGTGGATGAAACCATGTGGTGTAGCTAGTTATATTTTGTAGGTCCCTTGACACGTCAATCCTCTTAAGGGTTAATAAAACGTGCAGGAAACAATCTTGAGTCGTCGTTTAAAATGGATTTTCGAAGATGTATCCTTTTCTGACAAGACCATAAAATTATAAATGTATTGTAACATCACGTGTGGTAAGCTTAACTTTGTATAAGGCCCACCACACAGCAAAGTCTTTATATGGAGAATGTAAATGACTTCAATACAGTAAATACACAGAGTAGGTTGTCTGTGGGCGGAAGTACCAGCAACTTTAGATAGCGTACGCCCTTATACACGCTTAGTATGCATGCGATACCGATTAGGTCAAATGAGCCCCAAACAATTCTAATCAAATGAATTCGAATGTTGTAATGTCGGTACTTGTTTATTCTCTAGATTCAAACTTTGTTATTGGGTTTTCAATAAGTGTTTCAAAAAAATATGTCCTTATGTCTGCCTTTGCCGATGGCATTATAAAATTACATAATTATAATAACCAGACGCTTTTTGAATGAACTTGCAGGTGCGTTTCAATAAAATATCTGATATGGAGAAGCTTGCTGATGGCAAATTTTAATCTCAAACCTTGTTTTAAATACACGCCTGTAATTGGTTATGAGATCAAATGGAATGCTATCTTGATTGCTAGCTGCATCAAAAGACACAAAATAAGATGAAAATACATATCCAATTTAATTTGCATACTCATTATTAAATACTTACCACTTAGATATAAAAGGTTCAACCAAAAATGAACTAAAATATCTACAGTACTACCTCGGTACTTATACCTACGACCAGATTAGTAACTAAGTATACTTAGTTTTTTTATATGTATATATTACTAGCATAACAAGAGATTTTAATTTATTGGGAATCTAAATTAATATTATTGCTTTTGTAAATACTTTTATAATTATTATTATAATATGTTAAATGTCATTAGTTAAAATTCTTATATAATATTATTATTTTTGTTAGTAAATTAACAAGAAGCAGAAGTACAGAAACAGCAGTTTCATGCAATTTGTCAACCACTAGTTATATCGTGTGCTTTACGGTCTGATTGTTACTAATAAATGAAAAAACTTGTACCTGCACTAACATGTTTTATTGTTTGTTCACAGATGGGTGTGCGACGACTTGCCGGAGATGAAAGGTGCATTGGAAAAAAACATCTTGTGCGATTACGACACCCATTCTTACGACAGCATGCGGGCCCTGTGCGACCGTTTCAACCGCGCCATAGATTCCGTCGTCGCTCTGGTAAATATACTTAAGTTTGAATAATATGCGTGTAGGTTCTTCATTGTTTGTTCTTTGAGCTTTTAGTGTAAAATGTCTGCCTAAAGGCAATTGTTTAAATCTAGCATTGCCGTTCACAGATGAGTCCCACCAAAATATGTCGTGGCTCGAAAAAAGCCATCATTGTGGTGAACATCTCAATTTAATGTGCAGAAAATATAACCTTAGCCTTTAATGGATAATTAAATAGGACTGGATAGGAAGATAGAGAAAGGTCGATAATGATGATAAAATGTCTTTGTTTTAAATTTCACATGGAATTGCATGACGCGTGAGCTACGAATGGCCGTCGTGATTTTCTATAAAAATGTCAGTAGATGAAAAAAATAACGATGCAAAAAAAGAATATATCTTTATTAATGTATAAAACACTAACTAGCTTTCAAAATCCATCCCTTACAAACCTATTTATTTTGAAAACATTTTATCACCATTTTGTAAATACAACATCGTAAAACAACAAACTAACAAATAATAAAACAGAGTACAAAAAGAATAGAAACTAAGGTCGGCGTGTCATTGCCCATTTATAACTTTTACTTTAGCTGGCAATAAACTGCGTCCTCTGCGTCTATTCATAAAGTGCTACGCCCTCCCCTGCGATCGATATTATTTGTGCTATTATAAGCAGGAGCGTAATGTAAAGGCCGCTGTACTACGGCCGACCCTTCACTGAACTCACTTGTCTCGCCGCCTCCGACGTTCAAACACGTTTTCGTTTAAAAAAAAACCATTACGCAATGTGCGTAGGGCACAATGTTATTTTTTTGTCTCTGGCAACACGTAATGGCAATAAAAAAAATACTTTTTGAATCTATTCTATGTATTGTAAAATAAGTTGCCGTTCATAATTTTTTTACGATGGTACCTGGGATTTTGACGTCTTTTTCGTTTGCGTGGCGTAATATTTGTAGTTCGGTTCGGTTTGCAATGACCCTACTACTTTCGTTGCACGTCACTGAGACCTCGCTAAAGATAGATATCTCCACAAATATTTGAACTAGCGTCATAATGTTTATGGTTACCGTGGAAGATGGATGATCTTTGTGTAAACAATTACTGTTGCGCTATAAAAAATATCTGACGTTGAGCCTATACTGATCCAACGCTTTTAAGGCAGCTCAAGTACAATAAAAAATGACGTATTGCTGCGTACTAGGTGGGTTAGCCTATAGCAGCAGGGATGGCCAACGGGTCGATCGCGATCGACCGGTCGATCTTCGACTCATGGGCGAGTCGATCGCGGCAACGTAAAAATATACTTACATTTCTAACTATCTATGATACTATATTATATTATACTGTCTCATATAGAATTTCAAGATATAATTCTTGGTAGATCTCAATAAATTTCCGCGGCAAATGATAATGTCAGCTCGAATAAAGTTGGCCGTCGCTGCCCTATAGACTATAGACTCGTAGTTTCCGTTATAGAAAAATTGCGTATCGAATAATAATTGCGAATCATATTCGCTCTGTTATGGTAGAATAACACGCTAAAATAATTGAAGAGTTACATATACAATCTTGTTAAACGTAAAAACTATTTCATTTAAAAATTTTCCAAGAAGAGACTAATTTTTATGGTATGAGGGGGTGCATACGAATCTTTCGATAACTACCGACGTCCATGGATATCCGCATGATTGTTATGCAGATGCGTTGCCCTCTGCGTCCACCTCTGCGAAAATTGCCACAGGCTACTCATAATCCGCACGAAACATGACAGCATAGCTGTAACTTTGCCTCCTCGTGCCGCGGCCGGCCCAATTTTGTTGTTGTAATGTAACTTGGCTGTACCTCTTTTTTTTTATAGTATAGGAGGGCAAACGAGCAGTCGGAGCCATTTTTATGACTACCGACGCCCATATACATCCGCATAGAGGCTGTATAAATGCGCTGTCCTCCTTTCTCCTCCCACCACTATGAGCCACCCGCTACTTACACACCGCACGAAACGCGGCAGCACAGCTGTCACTTTGCGCCGGTCTCATGTAAGCGAGAGGCGTCCGGCCCAATCCGGCTGCATGGAAGCATGCAGTGTGGCACTACTTACTCTTACTTATATATGTACGGTTCGTACTGTCAAAAAAATATTAAATCTCTGTAGTGCCAGCCAGGCTAACTACAAGTACAAATTCACTAACGATATCCTAATTGAAATTCGTGGCTTGACAATTTTGCTAACTGAATAGCCAAAACTAAAAATAAAAGATTTAAACTTCGCCAAACATTAGACATCATTGGGATCTTCAGGGAGCTCTTATAATGTACGCGTGTTGTTATTTAGCTTCAGTGTTTTCACGACAGGTTATCACACAAGTGTGTAATTAGCGCCATTATGTTATCTGGGAAGGTCATGTGTCTGCTCGTGTTCACCTTCAGAACTTCACGTTTACACCAACCTTATTGTCTTCAAGTATTTATAATCATTATCTCTTGCACGGACAAAAAGAGCTCGACAATGGCTATTGGTAAATTTGGTAAATACATCGAATGTTCTTTAAATATGTATAGAATTTCAGATCATTCACGAATTGGAACGAACGAATTGGAAAGAAAACGTGTAATGATTTCTTAAGTATATGCGAATGTTACATCTTTACATATAATAAAACAGTAAAATTTTAGTGTCTACCTACATTGAATATATTTACGAAAAACTAATTGGGGGCGATTTTAAAATAGTAACAGAACACTTTTCTATGATTTTGAATTTTTTTGTTTGTCTGTTTGTCCGTTAATCTCCGAAACTACTGGACGGATTTTCATGAAACTTTACATTAATATAGCTTTCATATCAGAATAACATAATAAGTTGAAATTTTGAATAATTTTTGAAGTCCGAAATTCACGCGGGCGAAGCCACGGGCAGAAGCCAGTATTGTAATAAAATTATTTAACGAACTTTATCGCGGTTTATTTAAGTGGTGCTATGTCCAGCCCTCAGTCATGTCAGTCATGGTTGATGTAAAGCTTTTGAAACGTCGAGCTTGTAAAATAAATAAATAAACCGCGATAAAATCCGTTAAAATAGATTTATCACATTAAAAAACCTGTTTGATTCTATCATGGTAATCAAAATACAGCATCTACTGCACTGTTGTTGGGCACAATATGATTTTCTATCAATTCTATTCGTAATGTATTCCGGTATTTCGAAGCACTTGCTACTAGGTTATTCTGGCTTTATATAAATTTGCCTGCACGTTGAGTGGTGAAGGTCAAAACACTCGCACATGGCGATATTGCTTCCGCACTGATAAAGTGCGCGGCATGAATGTGTGTGGATCACATGCCTCTTTTACGAGTTCTAATATCATTTGACCCAAATTGTTATTCATCTCTAATGTGATGAATTTAGAAGTTAAATAAAACCTCTTTTATATTGCCTACAGCCTACATTTTCTAGTACCTGCAATTAAACTTTTAGGCTTATACACTTGTAATACCTACTTAAGTAGTCACAAAATGAATGCTATTTGGTATTTTTTTCTTGTGTTTGCTGTGTGTGCTGTGCTGTGTGCAAAAACAATTATGACTATTGGCAGTTCAGCACTTGATGGACACAATAATATTTGAAATTCGATACACCGCATTGGTCTGAACTCTGAACTTATGTACGGTAAATGTTCATATTACTTAAGAATCCCTGCACTATTTATTTTATTGCAGCTTCTTTAGATTCGTTGCGGACGGAAACCTCATGAAACTAATATGCGTCACGACAAAGGGATAGTTTTTATATAGGTCGCTATTGTTTTTATATTTAACTCACTCGCTTGGGTGTGTATCTGGAGGTTCACTTTTACTTGAGTGTGAATTTGCACACACAATTTTCTATAAATTACATAAGCTCAGAAATAGGGAAATTATGAAAAAAGTGTCACAGAATGTTTAATTCAATAGTGTTTGTAGAATTTCTATATTTAAAAATAACTTAAAAGCAGTGTTTTTGCGAGGAATTCAGACGATTTTATTTGTTCCATTTTTATGAAGATGCTGTTCTCTCGGTCTCTAATGTAAGCACTACACTTGGCATAGTTTTAGTTTCAGATCGCGGAAATATCTTCAATGCCACCGCCCGTTTATTTATAACGTACATACACTATTTACTGTGAAAAATATTTTACATATCGTACGACCCAATATTAGTAAATAACATTCACATTTTTGTACATAGAATTCGGTGAAAATATTTAGCGCAATGTTAATAACAGACGTTTAGAAAACAAGAGAGACGTACGGTATTATAAGCATGTGCTAAACGAAACGTGAATGTGGGGCAGTGAGGGGAAATAGCGGGGAGTTGCGCACGGACTGCAGGAGGGAGACAGGGCCAAGATGGCGGCGAGGAGGCAACGATCGATGGCCGTAGACATCGCACGAGGCTACTCTATTTATACGCGTTACATACCATTTCACACCGCAACGTGGAAGTGATGTGTCCGTATTGTATGCGGCAATGCCTTATTTGTTCTCTTATGCAATGCTAATTTCTCTGTCCTTTAGTTTTATTTATAATGGCATTATCACGTATACTCTACAATTCTACATCGTCCTTATAAGATGACATATACATCTACGGCAATACTTGATCATTACTTAGGCAGGTGTGACTTGTGAGTCTTATATTATCAAGTTTTATATTATGATATGTAGACAATAATATGTATTGAAACCTATATAAGTAATATGTTTAGATAGATACACGTATAAAATAGCTGAGTGTATTACTAATATTAAAAATGTGGCCTATTTAAAGTCTATTTAAAGATTATTATTATATACTACTTTAGGGTGTATACGTTTTGATTTTTGGATACATAACATATATTTAAAATTTTATCGACTTATTATTTTCTCACGACAAAATGGTGAGACAATTGTTTCATCTCGAATAAATATAAAAATTAAGAGCTTTATTTCAAAATATTATATTTTACTAATAACTTAACTCTAAGAAGACGATAAATGTATTAATGATGATAGATGGATATTTGTAACTCTTTCGCAGATGTTTTCTATGAGTTACCAACCATAACAATAATAAATCACTACAATTTATTATGATACTAAATAGACATTCTTTTATATTGCGTCCCAGAGATGCGGAGGGTTCTACTAGATACGCATAAAAATGTTTGAAATCTTCCGAATGCGTGTCGCAGCTTTGGACTATACTGAGACCTATTTTTATACGAATATCTTTAAATAATCGCCGCCAGGAAGCGGCAGTACGTGAAAACACGAACTAAATAAATACGAACATACAATTTAGTCGTCGTGCTGTAGCGCAGAATAACATGTTCCATTTATTTTAAGAGGAATACTTTCACGAGTAGTGCGCTCTATAAATGATGTAATGTAAACCTAAAGGAGGTTGCCCCAGTTTAACATGACCGCGCCGAGCCACAAGCCAAGTTCACTCAAATCAGCATATTATGAGCGATGGGGCGCAGTCGTGACCTGCTCCCCGCTCTCCTCGTTATTGTTTGTTTAATATTTATAAAATGTCTCGTGCCTCGCTCAGTGTCGATGAATTCGTGGCTGCTATTTCCTAGTATGAATCTTTTGAAAAAATATAGCGGAGATTAAATTTTATTATTGTGTTCGTTTCAACTAGGTAGTCATCTTAAAATAATTTATCAAATAAAATTTTTAGGAGATTATCATTTAGATTCTATCTGACGAACAGCGGAAGATAGTCCCAAATTGTTGTTTTTAGAGCACAAGGAGCAAGGATCTGTCGAAGCCTTATGATGCCTATCGATGTCTATAAACATCCGCATAATTGCTATGCAAACTACTTTCTCTCCTTTCCTCTTTGCCACTCAACGAGACATCGGAAACTCACTAACACCGCGCAAACGCCTTATCTGCCAGTGCTACCTCCCAGGTTGAATCAGCTGCGATTCAGTGCACTACCACTTACAGTTGCTTGACCAATTGAAACATGAACGCTACATTCGATCTTTGTAACGATGTAACATTTTTCTCATGATGTCACTCTGTGATCGATGATGGAGCTCATAGCAACAACCTTGTGCGACATGCTCACGGCGTCGCTGAGCGGCGGCTGCACGTGACCACAACATGTAATAGTGTACGCTCGTATACACTTAAATAGTTGAATTGTATGCAACGATAAGGAATTACGATACCGTTGTACCGTTGTAGAGTACGTACTATATAAGTAAGTTTGCTGAGTGCAGACTTACGCTAACTAGAGTACTATACTAATTAACGTCAAATTAATTAGCATTTATAGCCTAGCGTTGGCTTGCGGTTTTCTAAGTTTAAAGCGGCACACAAACATTTTACCTAGTTGTATTTAACAAGTAAGTCAATAGACTAACTAATTAGTGCTTCTATTTAAGTTATGTGCCCCAAGGGGTGCAATTATAGACCTGGGACACGTCAAATTATTGCAATTTAAATAACGAACCAAACAGTCGATTAGGCTATACATGCAAGAAGACTATCCTACGGCGTTAGAATAAATGTTTCTAGAATTATTTATCCTTATATCCAAGCTCAGTATCTCAAAATAATCAAAATATTCTTGCTTTACTCGCAACTAGCTTCCGCCTGCGTGGATTTCGGACTTAAAAAGGGAGTTATTATACATACAAACCTTCCTCTTGAATCACTCTATCTCTATCGAAAAATCTGTTGCGTAATTTTAAAGATTAAGCATACAGACACACAGACTGCCACTTTGTTTTATACTATGTAGTGATAATATTTTAACATGATTTTAACACTTGATTTAATAACAATAATATTTTAACAATTTCAATAATAATATTTTTATTTTTCTTGACTATACAAACAACGATGGAAGTACTCCACAGTCCACTTCATCAAGTGACATCGGTGTTGCATTCACTTTGTATTGTCATATTTGAAGCTCTCTGGGAGTGCTGCTTAACCATCTCATTACTGCAGGCAAAGTGGTGGGAGTTGAAATACCACTCTCACTGGAATCCAGCGCTGTGAATTCATTTCTGTGAGGCGTAAGACGAACAAGATGCAAAGTATTTTGTACTGTACCGGTGGAAAAAACCTTTGTAGAGTTGTTCAAGCATGTCGTGGGATACGGAAAAGTAGGTACTTACGGCTGTTCTTGGGTGGTCGAGTCGGTAGATTTTCTTGGGTCGATAATCTTTACCCATCTGCTGATTTCCTTGTCAGTTGGGATTTTTTCTTTTATTTCCTTTTGCTTACAGCCGTGTTATTTTTTTATTCTTCGGCAAAAAGTTACAGGACCAGTTAATCTTGCTCTAATCCTCATTAAAAATTAAAATAAAATATATATTTTGCCGTTTCTGTGATGTACATAAAAATAAGTTTAATTAATTCTTAGAATAAATATGTACAACTTTATATGATAAATTTTATTTGAGATAGACATAGGAATATAAAAACAAAGGTATCCAGTATCAGAAACATTTAATTTTCATTTTGATTGTAAGTATTTATTATACAATATAAAAAAGTTAAACATGTAACTTGTAGGCTCTCATCAGTGATAAAAATTCAATAACCACTAAATAATAACCGTATCATATTAAAGCCATAAAATAGAAAACAATAAAAACGTTTAATTCATGTCGCTGCCAATACAAATTTGTTACATTTATAATATAATATTTTAATCCCTAAATATAAATGTAATATGAAAAATATTAATATAAAACCCAAAGCAATATAATACCAGTACAATATAAGTACAAAACGTAATATTTATTTAAGAAAATAAATGATCGGCAATGTTTGCGCGCTGTCCATTAGAAAGTATACACTATACACCATAAGTATGCATTATTATCAATGCTTGTGAAAGTTTATGAATAACAAAGTCAGTCAACGACATTAGTGTAGATCTTAAGTTGAGTGACCTTAGCGCAGTCAGGCGTCTACTAAAAGCCGATCGCCTTCATTCACTGTTCAGTCATAACTTGGCTAGGATTGTTTTACGTGGAGCCATGCAATATATTATATTATATGCACAATCGAAAACGCATGCAGACAAAAATGTCGTTATATGAATACAAATGAGATATTTGGACGCAAATCGTGATAGATGTTTGTTACGGGTCGAATTTGAGGGGCGTTGACCGCATTATTGAGTCAGCGCGAATGTCTCACGTAGTGTTAATGACCTTTTTTTTTGGACAGCGTTGACGTCGTTGCAGGCTCTTTGAATAAAGTTAATATCACAACATTGGTTATATATTTGTCGATGTTCTTGTTTTAATGCTTATAATAAAGGTATTTAACAAACAAATGTTTATAGAGGGTGTCTGCACACACCAGCTGACTAGGACGCGTTCCAGGTTCCTTATAATAAGAGCAAGGTCATGTACTGAGACATATGCGTCATATTTTTTGTAGAACCAAACAATTGATCGTCTTACTAGTCTACAGTTACAATAAAAGATTCCATATTTCTAAGAGTGTTCTCATAGCTTGGAATAAACCTAAATGCTTTTAGATAATATAATGATAATTAATGTTTCTTAAATAAATATATTAGATATAATGTGTGATGTGACATTCGTAGAACACATTATCGAATAAGATTTGCATAGCTGGTATTTAGACCTAGGATTTATTGCATGAATGGTCTTATAAGCTAAACTGGTAAACGATTATAATGAACAGTAATACGCAATTATTAAGGCGTTGGTGTTTTCAATTCAGTTGAAGTTAGTAAATGGTTATTTGCAAACAAGCATGTAATTTGTCGATGTTGCACGGCCATGTTATTACGAGACGAAATGTCTGATTAGCCATTTTTTAAATAGACATTTAACGCCATGTAACGATAACTTACTCTGTTTTGTTGATAAACTTGCTTTAGATCGTAGTAAAATTGGAAACTGGCTGCTTGTAATTAATATTTATATGTAAATAGCTGAACCTGCTCCTTTTCGTAGCCAATGAATATTCCGATACTCTTATAAACTTCTCTAAACCAGATAAATTTCGGTTCGTCGGGTCCATGCATAGTTTACTTCTAGTTTTTTGCGGCGATCAACCTATGTTTTATACACTGCGTTGAATTTTCCAAAAAAATATAGTAGCGAGGACAGCACACCACTACATCTTACTAAAAGAATTAGCGATAGGTTGACCAAAAGCCAACCTATAAATCAACATACAGCTTTATGTTTTGTATATATTTATTTGGTAAATACCGGTTGCTGTACACACGTGTTTCAAGAGATCGGGTCAGGTTGACATGTTTTACGTTTAAAGCTAGTGCATAAAAATAAACAAATCGATTTCCACACAACCAATGTGGCGGTGTGGTGAATGAATTCGCTCTCGGAACGTAAACAAGCTGTGTGAGGCTACGCGCCCACGTCTCGACCACGCCGCCCGACATACAGCCTTTACTCACTGCGTATTTGACATTAAATTTACATTAAACGACCTATGAGTCGTTAGTGTATATTATGTTAGGAAACCTAAGATCGCCTATTTGTACACTGCTGTAATGTTGCAATACACGAAATGATTGTAGCTTTGAATATGTGTCTTCTCAGGTGACCGAGATCAGGATCGCTCCATCTCTTAGTATGCTGATGTCTCGGAGAATTACATTAAATGTTAGCTATAATGATATTATGTAATAGTCTTATAATAATAATAATAATAATAATATACATTTATTCGTTGTAACACACTGCAGAACATATAAGTAATCATTAGTACATACATACATACACAACAATATAGGACTACACAGTTACAAAATATACAATAAATAAAAATACAGTAGTTTACAATTATGATACTTTAACAAAATGTACATAATATTGTTAATAAAAAGAAAAATTTGGGCGGCAGTGAGCCATACAAAAAGGCAGATCCTCGGCTTCTGTTAGGATAAAAAAAAAATATAAACCCTAACACCGATTTTCAGTAACGCCTGCCTCTTAGTATATTTCGAAGCGATAGCGTCCCATATTATATTCTCTTGTGTTTTGTTACTAAATTTTATTGCAAATTTAGGGCAAAGTACTAAGTCTTAAATACATGAAACCGCTAGATGGGTTGGCGGCAATGTCGCAAATGCAGCGTCCTCTTGTAGCGTCCTCGGATATGGGATATTATCCTATACCACTAATATTATAAATGCGAGTTTGTCATCAATCTCATTAAATATAGTTTCTAAAACTAAATACACAATACCTAAATTGCCAGTTTAAATTTAATGATCGTTTCTATACTGACAAGTTTGCGCGGATGGAATCGCTAGTACCATCTGGTGTATATGAAATTTAATAACAGCATAAACAACTCACTGTACTGTAACTTTATTCTATTAGACTTCCTGGATAATTGTGCCTAAAGGGCTACCGGTACAAACCGGCACGCCCGCTTATCTGAGCGTCAATTATTTACGAGCCAACATTATCAGTCTGTTTGTGTGGCGTTGCTGTGATGCTGTCAGCGTACAAACTGCAAGATGACGTCTGAGTACTTTGATACTATACTTGATTACCTGCTACGGAGAATGCTGTATGATTGACATTGCATAAGCTTTCATTTATATTTCAATGGAAATCGATATGCATGCATAAAATTGATAATTTAGTAATAGTGGAACATTTGTCCTTTACAAAGTCTTTCTAGTAATGTGATCTCTAGATTTTTTAAATCCTAACCGAATATGAATTATATAATATACTAGCTGCGCCCCGCGGTTTCACCCGCGTAAATTTCGATCCCGTGGAAAATAGAAAATCATCCCATGGCATCCCATAGGAACATTTTTCGGGATAAAATCTATCCTGTGTGTTAATCCAAGTTACCCTCTATGTGTGTGCCAAATTTCATGAAAATCGGTTCAGCAGTTTTTACGTGGAGAAGTAACAAATAAACATAGAAACAAACAGACAAACTTTCACAATTTTAATATTAATAAGATAGTAAGAGGTAGCGTCATGCTGCATTGCAGTTGAAAGGGGTCGGCCCAACTGGCGAGATTCTTCTTCTTTTTAGTCGTCTCATTCTTGACATAGTGTCGAGGTCGCTGATCAAGGTTACGTTGGATTCTTAGTTTACACCTCATCTCTCGCGCCCTGGTACCTATAAACCCGAGGAGTAGGTACGTTATAATTGCTAGATATCCGTCCACTTCTGCCTCTATCAATAGACCGAGAGACAAGACTGGTGTTCTCCCGCCGCTAGCACACCCTCCAGCGCGATGCGCGTATATTTACTGTATGTAAACACTTCGTATACATGATATATTAGAAAGCAACACACGTAACAACGTGTTACGTTCGATTTTGGAACGTTACGCACACAATGCATAACGCGCCGAACGGAATGACACTACACAATTACGAATAACGTCGTCGCTTCCACTGCGACGCGGCTCGGGCAGTCTGTGGACTATGGGAATGTTTTAATATTCAATTTGTATGCGCACGATAATAAACAATGTCATATATTATGCTAAGAGGTAGCTTTGATTCATTACAGCTGAATCATCGGGGATGGACCTAGGTCACGTAATACGGACGCGAAATTGTGATGTATACTGCAACGGTTCGGAGTTCCCAGTGTAGGGAAGAGGTAAAGGAGGGTTAATCAACTGCATAACCTTTAATTGAAATTCGGCTGTGGCGGCCATCTAGAGCAGTATTTCCCAAAGTGGGCGATAACGCCCCCTTGTGGGCACTATATGCTCAGAGGGGGGCGGTAAGGGGCCAGAAACGACATAATTGTCTTTGAATATCAAGGTGTAATAACTAATAAGGGGCGATACGAAGTAACTGATTTTCAAAGTGGGCGTTAGACGAAAAAGTTTGGGAACCTGTGATCTAGAGACTAGACACGAGGACCACACGCGCAGGAATTATTATAGTGCACAGGTGTTTCCGCAGACACGAGTGCACTCTCTGTTCCCTCGTTCTCCTAATCCAGTGGGATCGCAAATCCGACACCTTCGGAAGGCGTTGGAGCGACCGCTCACCGTCACTCTGAAAAACTCTGTATCCTGCACATTTCCTGACTTCCGACTGTTATTAAAAATCAAAAAGACCCAATAGTACATATTGTTTGGTCCGACCTGGTATTCGAAAAATCGTTGAACATGCTTACCGACCAGCCCCTTTGGTAGAGAAAAAAACAGGACATCACTGTTGCGCCCATTACGTCGCAACTTTGTGGACAATGTGTACTCGGGGCGCGTTTAATATTCAACATGTATGCACAACAAACAATGTCAGAAGTGTAAAGCAGCCATTGATACGAACACAGCTATTTATGAATAAACGAAATGCAATCGAACACAAGGCCAACTGGATTGTTCTCGGGCGGTCATTTTTACCAACCGCCAATGTCAAGGTGATACAGTAATTGATAAGCGTTTTTTGTCGAGAGCACATTTATTAGTACAAGGTAAGACTGCGTTTGAATTGAACTTGGATGTTAATGAGTTTGGCCATCAATTGATATGCATGATACGTAGAGAAAACTAGTTCTTTTACGTCCGAAGAAAATAATATTACAATAATTATGGTTTCGATAACTTTATAGCTTGGTTCACGGGAGGTCTGATATAATTATGAGTTATGATTACATCATAGAACGGTGCCGTACACTTTTGAATTTAGAGAACATCCAATATAGAAGATTTTCGAAATGGGGATAACTTACCGAAAAATATATTATATGTCGTTTCGTTTAAATATACATAAAATGGGTTCTACTATAATGAAACAATATATAACTATAATGTATGTCTAATACTCCTCCTCCTACTCCTCCTACTTTCTTCTGATTAAATTCGTTGCGGGTTCCATATAAAAGGGTCAAGTGTGGTTGCCGCTGTCGGTCCTGACGACACAGGAGTAGCAGCGGTGGGAACGAGTGGTGGGACAAAGCCCGATTAAGAAATATAATAAAATAATGTAAATACATTTATAATAAAACTAGCGACCCGCCCCGGCTTCGCACGGGTGCAATGCTGATATACTAAATACGCTACAGAAAAACTGTGAACGTTGTTTATAAAAAAACATAGCGGCCCGCTCCGGCTTTGCACGGGTTTAAAATATGTAACTCACTGAAAAAATGATAAAATCAATCCAGTAGATTTGATTTATTCATTTACTGCCCGTAGCCCGCACGCGTTTTTGGAGTACTTAAAACAATTCCCCTTTCCTTATCTTTGGAATATATTTTATCCGCCGCGCCGCGTCGCCGTAAACGCTACGTTCCGCAATTTTTAAATCTGTACATCTTCAAAAATATTGATTTAAATCAGATGCTGTTAAAGGCCAAATAGATCTATATTAAATCAACAATGTATTTAAGGTATTTAATTGGATAAGGATTAATGCTGTATTGGTTAAAATCGCTT
>LUGF01027705.1:167935-181919 GCA_001625245.1 Calycopis cecrops | reverse complement strand
GGGGCCCGGGGGGCGCAACGATCAGCGTTCGCGCGAACTCCGCATCGCCCGTCTCTCGCTACATGGCTACCAGTTACCACCGAGTGCGGATCTCCTTTATCCACATCAAAATTGTTCTTGAGCTTCACGGCGAATACACCAGTTATAGAAATACAGTCCGCTTTTTATATATTTATCGAAGGAACCCAACAACTGGGCTAGGTGAAGATGGGAACCTGACCCCCTGACCCCAATGCACGGTTCCGACGTCGCAGTAGGGACTGTTCAGAGGCACGAACTAAATAAGTTACAATTTTAATTCAATGATGAAATACCTGGCTGGAGGGCCGCAGTATGAAGGCCCCGTCCGGCTGCCCCAGAAGCAGGTACTCCGCCTCGCTCCGGTCTACGCTCATGAAGTAGGGCTCGCTCTCCACGGGGACTGGGAGAGGTCGGGCCGCCATGTTGCTCCACTCAGGAGGGTCCGGCTTGGGGTCCGCATGAGCTTCGGTTGTGTCTGAAAAAAAGCAAAGTAAATTTTTTTCAAAAATTACAGTCGAGGGGTCGAAGGAGTCGGAGCCATTTTCATGACTACCGACGTTCATAGAGGCATTGCGCTTCTTGCACAGCATGAAACGTGACAACAACGTGACACAGCTGTCATTGACCCCGGCACTACACGGACGCGGTAAGTTGGAACCTGGCAAGAATGCGAAGAATGCTCTCTAGCCCCTCACTTCCCCTTTGTCGCCCTAATATGGTGACATCGGGGGTGGTGCGGGGGTAGAGAGCGAGGAATGGTATTGTTGCCAGGTTCCAACTTACGGCGTCCGTGTAGTACCGTGTAAGCGAGAGGTTCCTGGTCGAGCCTTCCCGATTCGGAAGGAATGCGGATAGGCACTACCTCTTACTATAAATATAAATAATAAGGGTAGCCCAAATTCGTGGTAAGCATCAGGTTTATATCTGTCGTCACGTTTGGTGGAATGTATACGCCTCTACAATAAGATCCCAGAAAGCGTTCAAAAACTTACAATCAACAAATTTAAAAAAGTAGTTAAGGAACGCTTGTGGGGTAGAAATACAAAAATAAATGTAAATTATATTTTTTTATGTATATAAATGAAGAATGTTTAATGAAGAAATGAATGAAGCCCGCTGAGTTTGTTTCGCCGGTTCTTCTCAGGACAGGGCTAGGGTTGAACCGGTGGTAGATGGAAATTTTTGACGTTCAAAAAGCAATTTTTTAAATTCTATTTAGAATAAAAATATTTTGATTTTGATTTTAAAGTTTTAGATTTATTAGGTTTGACTGAAAATAGTCTTTTATCATAAGGCCGAATAACTTCAAATAGAACACGATGCTTTGCCTAGTCAAGCCTAGGAGCAACAAATTCTATACCAGTGACTACAAAGACAAACCCTATCCTAATCTCCTGGCCTATGCCTGGATATAAATAAGGTATGAGACATGCATCAGCTGTCACCAACAGACTACAACACGAATGCAATGGAAGCTACGAAAACAGAAACACAGATTTTGTAAAACTAAAATTTGCCGCCGGTCTGTAACCCACGCAAACCCGCGATGACAGACGGACAGACGGACAGCAGATTAACAGGGTACAGGGTACCGCGAGCGCAGGTTTTTGTTATTGCAATTTTTTGTTTTGTAAATATTGTAATATAAATGTTTTAACGGATTTTATCGCTATAGATCTAGTGATATACATAATCAAATCAAAAACGCGCAAATCTCAGTAACCACTAGTCCTTTTTGATAAATCTTTACCCCCTAAAGGTACTATAGAAAAAAAAAATTGTAGCTACTAGGTTAAGTCCAGCTCATTTATTATAATTTCTTTTTATTTAGTACTAGCTGCGCCCCGCGGTTTCACCCGCGTAAATTTCGATGTCGTGGAAAATCAACGCAAAATTTCGCATTTATAATATTAATAGGATTTGGATATTATTTTTAGTACAGTTCAACATCTTAATGAGTGAATCGGCTATAATGTCGTTCTGTTAGACGAGCCATCTGCACAGGATATATTATAGTGCTCAAGTGTGCGCGCAGACACAAGTGCACTCTCAATTCCCTCACCGTCAACTTCCTGACTCCGGACTGTTAGAAATTCAAAATCCCAGTAATACTTTTGTCCGAACCGGGATTCGAACCCGGGACATCACTGTAGTTGAATATGTTTACTACTAGACTATGCAGTCATTGCCATTTACAAATTATGACGTACATAATTTATGACGTCATCGTCTAACAGCCTTTGTCCGCTTAATTAAATTTTTAGTCTCGTCTCACATTTGAACAAGGTTTCATTCAACAGAGGCATACCAATATAAACGGTGGCATTCGATTTGGAAAAACGTGTAGGTTATAATTGAAACTAAACCAACCAAGTGAGAGTCGAAATCGCATCACGAGGGATCCGTACCAGAAAAAGTACGAGCTAAGCAATTTGTATAAGTTGACAAGTTATATTTAATAAATAAATAAACGTTTATTTTGCTAATCAACACACATAACAAAAACATTTAACATTTGGGTATAGCAAAATTGGTCCCAAACTCGGCATATTTATTATTTGAGTTTTTGTGGAAAAGAACTACGCATAGGGGAGACCAGGGACAAACGTAACAATTTTCAATATTATCGCAATATCTCATAGACCTTTCTATACATCAAAATTATAATTGGCACCCATGATATGTTGATCTTTCAACTATCTATAAACATAAATTTAAATGCAGCAGATATTACAGATTGTGAGAAAAACGACCATATATAAAAAGTGGTATTTGTTACGATCATCCATACTCCTAGGGTAGGTTGTAACGGGGTATGATGGTTGTAACACTGTAAATAAAAACAAAAATACTGTCATAATCAACGTGTTTATTTGTAGTCTTTTAGGTCTCAGATTAGTGTATCACAAGCAATGAAAAAGAAAACAATTCTAAGAAACATAAAAATATCTTCTAAAATAATCAACACTTAAACAATGAGATCTCATAGAGATACGTACCTACATATTAATTAAATTTATATTTATAATGGTTTTTTTTCAGTGATAATATATTTTACCAAGTTTTGGTATTTTTAGTATGTTATAGCGGCAAAACAACACCTGTGAAAATTTCAACTGTCTAGCTTTTCGCTATTCGGTTTATGAGATATAACGTGATAGGCTGATAAACGGACAGCAGGAAACTTACTTAGTAATAGGGTCCACTTTTAGTGAACCCTAAAAAGAAAAATGAGGTGTACGATTTTTTTTATGGTATAGAAGGGCAAACGAGCAGTCGGAGCCAATTTCATGGCATCCGACGCTCATAGACATCCGCAGAGGCTATACGGATGCGCTGCCCTCCTTTCTCCTCCCACCTCCATGGGCCACCAGCTACTTACACACCGCACGAAATGCGACATCACTTCTATCACTTTACGCCGGTCTCGTGTAAGCCAGAGGTACCTCCACAGTCGTGCCGGCCCACTTCGGCTGCATGCAATGTTGCACTACCTCTTAAAATTTCAAATTTCAAATAATTAAAAAACTTATCAAAATTCAATTGCAATATTGATTTTACCTGCCAGAACATGGGTGAACCGGTGGAAGAGCCGGTAGTAGACGTCGGCCGCCACGTCCCCCACTCTAACCCCCAGGTTGTAGAGGAGGGGGACGCTCACTTTGACCCACCAGCACATTGTCCTACATCATTCACTAGTCCCACTGTTTAGTCACCACTTATTACGCCACCTATACCACTACCACTGTTCACATACTTATCACTATTTCAGACTAAGTGAAATTGTAATCAAAAATAATCAAATGATTAGAATCAAAATTAAGCAGCCACTTTCTTCATCTACGTTAGGGTCAGATTATGATTTCTAATCTAAAAACATGACAGACATTTCCATTTTATTAAAAAGCTTTTCTGTTTTCTACTTCAGTGATTATTATTAGTTAAGCTAAATACTGTGACGGAACGGACGACATTGCAAAAACTTTTAAAAATGGAATAAAAGTATTTTTATTTTTTGTTACAGAGATTTTTTTATTTAAATTTAAAAGCCTGACGGATATGCCCATTTTCATTTTATTATATTCACTGATTATAACTAGTAGTGCAAATATAACTGCATGATGTCTGCTAGTATCTATTGTTAGTCTATACAATTGTAAATCTAAAATCTTAAATCTTTTTTACACGTTTCACATAATAATATCAGGCTGAGTACCACAATCAAGTGCTATATCTGAGTGGTAACTTAGGGGATTAGTTACACTGTTGTGCATTCATCTAACATTATAATTTTCTTGTTTTATATTTTTGTTCTGTTTAATATTTTATTTTTTGTTGTTATTTTAAATTTGTTTTGTTTTTTTTTATTGTTTTTAGTGTTAGGTGTGTCGAAATGTATAACAGTGTATTTACTAAAGACTGAAATTCTATTCTATTCTATTTATTTTGTAATCGAAATAGCTTAAAAGCTATTTCGAAATAGCTTAAAAGCTATTTCGATTTACTAGTTAAAACTAGTCATTTCAAGGATATGTCCATTTTGTTTCTTAATTTGTTATGATTTTTGTGTTAATTGGTAATATGTTTAGTTTTCCTTGAATTGAGTATAATTTGCCTCATAACAGATACAGATAAGAGGGTCTTCCAGGTTTTCAAGATAAATATAAATGTAAATGGTCCATGTATGTATAATATTTACAGTATTTAATAAGTGTGTTAATATCAGCGGAATACATAACAAAAATCGATGGACCAATCATGGACCCTTGGGGGATCCCTTTAAAAAGAGGCCTAAACATTTTAGTACTGTGGCACCGTCGTCTATTTTACCTCAACTATATTCACAAATGAAGTATACAACAATTTGCGAACCTCTAAGGACTACGCGACCCACCAACATAATATATTTATTACACGTTTTCCTCATTTATTCCAAACCTTTGCCGGTCTTCCAAGCCATACAATGCGACAGCCGCCGTAACTTTGGCCGGCTTTATCTGAGCGAGAGTACCCGGACCTGTTCGAAGGGAAGCCAAAGTACATGTAACGTTTGACCATACATTTGAATCTGGGTTATAAAGTTTTCGCATTGCGCATTATCATTTTATACCCATGCCATATCCGCATAAGGTAGTCTAAAATAAAAAATAAATGTGAAAGTTTATTTGTCTGTTTGTTATTCATTCACTCCAATACTACTTAACGGATTTGACTGGGATCAAGCATATAGAATAGAGTAGAATAGAATAGAATAGAAATAATTTTTTTTATCTATGTAGATTACAATTGAGTTTAACGTAAAAAATCCTTAATATTATAAATGCGAAAGTGTATATATAAGTAAATGTATGTTTGTTTGTTTGTTTGTTTGTTACTCCTTCACGCAAAAACTGCTGAACCGATTTTCATGAAATTTAGCACACACATAGAGGGTAACTTGGATTAACAAAGGTTAGTTTTTGTCCCGAAAAAATGTTCCTATGGGATGCATTGGATGATTTACCACGGGATCGAAATTTATGCGGGTGAAACCGCGGGGCGCAGCTAGTATGTTAAAAAACTGAATGACTAACATGGGATAAATTTTAAGCGAGACAAACCGCACATTTGACCTATATTTTTTACTCTTTCAATCAAAAACTATGTTAGTTGGCTGAAATCTGGCAGCATTCCAGATTACACCACCTTAAAATTCCACCTTAAAATATTTTTTTTTTTAAGCAAAGGATTTCCATGCAATAATTTGACATGAGTCAAACCGCGGTCGGCTGTAACATATTCTAATTGAGTCAGTCGCAGATGTAAATTAAACGTCTTAATTGAGATGGCGAGCGGGTCATCTGAGTCACGTGCTCCCAGTGACTCAACTGCAGGCATGCTGACTACTATATCTCATAGTTTGTCCACTTGGCTGTATATCCCGTGTGGGACATTCGTGAGATTAAACGCAGCGGAGGCAAAAATCTGTCAACGAGGACAAAAAACGCCCTGGATTTCGGAGCTTACTTCCTGGACATTGTAAATAGTATTTTTTTCTAAGTTACTCATTATTATATACTTAATAATATAAAACTGAAGAGTTTGTTTGTTTGAACGCGCTAATCTCTGGAACTACTGCTCCGATTTGAGAAATTCTTTCAGTATTAGTGAGTCCATTCAGCTTGGAAGGCTATAGGCTACTTTATAAGCGACTGTGGTAAAAAAAACGTAGTCACGTAAACAAAGTAGCGGGCGTCCGCTAGTATAAAATATAGTTTTGATGGTCATATAATTGATTTTTTGATTTTTTTTTAAGTTATCTTCTCTATATACACATAAAGTTCTCGTGTCACAATGTTAGCTATCGCACTCCTCCGAAATGGCTAGACCGATTCTTATGAAATTTTGTGTGTGTATTGAGTCGGTCTGAGAATAAGCCAACATCTATATTTAATCTCGATACTTCCACGAGATCGAATCTTACACGGGTGAAACCGCGGAACACAGGTAGTTAAAATGTTTGTCTGTATGTGCTTCGTAGAATCGTAAACTATGCATTTGATCATGTGATGGTCTTTAGAAAAGTTTTTGTGCCCACGAAATTTTTTAAGTTAGGATTTTTTAATTTCAACCCCTAAGGGGGTGAAAAAGAAGGGTGAAGTTTATAAATTGTGACGCGAGTGAAACCGCAAGACACTGGTAGTATTTTTTTTTTACAGACATTAAAAATACATATAAGATATAGTTTTAAAAGACACTTTTAAGTGTAATAATAATAAGGCGGGTGACTATTATATTGTATAAGGGGGCAATGGAGCAGCCGGAGCCATTTTCATGATTATCTAGGTCCATAGACATCCGCATAAAGATAAATAGATGCGTTGCCCTCCTTCTTACACCCACCTCCATGGGTTATCGGCTACTTACACGCCGCACGAAACGCGCCAGCACAGCTGCCTAATTTAGTTTCGTTATAAAAGTCTTGAGTTTTTTTTTTGTATGTGACTGACTAATTTTGTTTTGTTTTTAAAAATTAAAATTAATTTAAATTTACATTAAAATAAATACTTAGTGATAAATGTAAAGTCAGTTTTATATGTAAGTTGTAACTTCTGGTTTTGGTCCCTTTTAATCCCTGTTTAAAAATCACTATCGCCATAAGACGACAAACGAAATCCGAAAACAATAAAATTGCAATTCCACACAAAAAAAACGACTCAAACGTAAAATTTCGTTTTATTTTACCACTCGCGGCTAAGTTTACGATCCGGACGTTTCAGCCACTTTACAACCTCACGGGACGGCCGAGATATCGGTGATCCGATTTCCAGTAATAAACTTAAAAGTACCCGTAACATTCTAGCGATTCGCCCCGACTTTTCTCGTGAATTATTACGGAGAGTAGAGTAAGAAATAAAATGTTTTAATCATGTCCTAAAAATCTTCCTGATAAAGTTTCACTGAAATCGTTAAAGCCGTTCCAAAGATTAACCCTTACAAACAGAACGATGCAGATAAAATCTTAAAATAGTATATTAGGTACTAATAAAGTGAAAATAACGCATTACATTTGAAAAAATCTAGAATTTGAAATCACTGCCAGACACTTCGATTTTACTAGTGGGTCGCCATATATTATGCAGCTATCTAATCTAATCTAATTTTACTTTGTTAACAAGCTACGCTCCGCGGTTTCACCCGAGTAAATTTCGATTCCGAGGAAATATTGAGACGAAAAAAAAATGTTGGCCTATTCTCAGACCTACCCGATATGTACACAAAATTTCATGAGAATCGGTCGAGCCGTTTCGGACGAGTGTGGTAACTAACATTGTGACACGAGAATTTTAAATACATACAAGATTTATATTTATAGATGAAATTGTTCCGATTAACACAAATAGACCTAGTAGCTCACTTTTCACTGATGAAAGACAACACTAGCTCAGATAGCTACAAGTAACACGAACGTTATAATAACAATCTTCACGGGATAAACAATACTGAACTCTCACACTGAAATATATTTTTTTACAAAAAAAACTACAAATTCACTAGTGATGTGAAGTGCTGTATATCGATACTTTATAGAGTTCAACCTACGTGAACGTGAACCTACGTGCGCAATCCTGTCTGTACGTCCCTAAATTCGTATATATGTGGATTTTTAAATTACATTACATCAGCGACGAGTCGAAGTTTAATCACATTTATAGCATTGGAGTACAAACTGGTCAAACATCCTCCCCATAACATCCGCACAATGAGCCACCGGCTAATCGCAGACTGTTCAAAACGTGACAGAAAAGCTATAACTATGTGATTGAAAAGTATCACCCCGGTATCTTTTTGTCGTTGAATTGTACAAGATTTTATTAAAGTTAATGATTTGCATTTATAAGAAATCTTATTCAAAATATAAATTCTATGATTTACATATAACACGTAAATACCAAAAAAGTGTGCGCTTTAGACCACACAACTGAAGTAAAACTTAATTATTGATTTTCATTACATTACACATTCTAAAAGTAGACGGTTGCGGCACACATTTATCAGGCGAATTAGTTATAAGTTGATAATGATTTTTCCAATGATCTACATATAATTAACTAGTTTTCAGATTTATTCCTATATATGTGCTATAAGTTCTTACTTCTTGCTAAATTTTACTACTCCAGGTCAACGGGAAGTATCCGATAATTTTAGATTTTCGACAAAGTACTTTTTCATACAAAATTTGTGCATAATTGGCTATAACTTTTTATTTCGTTAACTTAGAAGTGTGATTTTTTCAAGGCATCAAGACGTCAGCTTAATCCCTTCACGCGTTTTAGAGAAAAAGGTCTTGACAGACGTACAGACAGACGGACAACAAAGCGATCCTATAAGGGTTCCGTTTTTTCTCTTTGAGATACGAAACCCTAAAAAGAATTAAAATCAATGTGCAATTAGCTGTGACCGATCGATACCAAAATAAAACGTAACCATTTATTTTGCAAAACGCAAAATATATTTCAATAATATTAACATATATTTTACGAAAATGTTTCTTACAATACAACCATTTCATCGTATTATTTGGTCGTTAATTTAAATGTCTTCCTCCTAATTCCCATAATACCGGAGTTTCGTCTGCAGTACATTCGTTTAGGTTGTTTTATGATTACACAAGCTGTGCCTCGCGGGTTTGCCTACGTAATTTCTGCTCCAAGGAAACCATTTATTTCTTTTGGATAGAAGTGCTTTCTAAATTTTATTCTATATCTGTTCAAAATTGAAATCAAATCCTTATAATATATATTAACTGAAATTTATCGTACTATTATTACGTACCTTTGCTATTATTATGACATTAAGATTACATATTATGCTTATAATTATTTAAAAATTTTAAGCGTTTACTGACCAATAATTAAAATAAACAAAAAATTATAAAAAAAGTCACTCTTGAGTTAAATAATAACTATGTAGTAATGATAATATGTGGAACAGTGTATTAATTTTCCAAAATATTATTTTATTCTATTCTAACGTGACTATAATAATTACATTTAACATTTTTTTTTTTACGATATAGGAGGGCAAACGAGCAGCCGGAGCCATTTTTATGACTACCGACGTCCACAAACATTCGCATAGAGGCTATACAGATGCGCTGCCCTCCTTTCTCCTCCCACCTCCATGGGCCACCGGCTACTTACACACCGCACGAAACGCGACAGCACAGCTGTCACTTTACGCCAGTCTCGTGTAAGCGAGAGGTTCCTCCCCGGTCGTGCCGGCCCAATTCGACTGCATGCAAGCATGCAGTGTGGCACTGCCTCTTACCAAAGACATTTATATTTAACATTCGTTACTATAAATATATATACATATATATTTACAAATACACAGTATCGATACACTAATCGTCACATCACTACGCACATGTGGAACATGTGACAGAGAAAAGAAAAAGTCCATGAGAACGTAAAAAGTGTCGAGCATTTGTCTATACGACGGGAAAAAAGAAAACGTCATTAGTCCAGGTCCTGTCACCGGATAAGGGTAAAGGGACTTTCAATCCAGACCTGGACTAATGCTGTGGAAGCGACGGTGCATGTCACTACATCCTCCTATGCAATTGGGCCGGCACAACTGGGGAAGTACCTCTCGCTCACTTGACACCGGCGTAAAGTGACAGCGTCGCTGTCGCGTTTCATGCGATTTGTGAGCCGGTGGCCCATTGGGGGAGGTGATAGGAGGGCAACGCATCTGCGTAACAATCATGCGAATGTCCATGCTAGGCTCCGATTTCTCGTTCGCCCCCTTATGCTATAAAAAAAATAAAGCGAAGAGAAGCCAGCCTCATCGGATTGCTATAAGTGTTACTCGGGTGACGAGACAAGATACTTCGTAAGGGGACCCTCTTCCTCGAATGGGAGAGATGCATCCCAACAGGAGAGTGTTTATAATAGCTAATTTAACTGTTACTATCATAGGACTTGATTACATCGCAGGCAAAAAGTTTAAGTAATAACTAGTGAGGCGCACGACCGGAGAGATACCTTACACACAATACCGGCGTAAAACATTTTTTTGCAGTATGTGAGTTTCCGATGGCCCATGGAGGAGCAAAGAGGGCCACTCATCTGCATAACGGCATCGATAATCATCAAAAGGCCTCCGACTGCTCGTATGGCCCCCTATAAAAAATTCGGAAGCGGGCGACGGTTCCGCCGCCGCATAAATGAAGCTCCGATCAAACTACGTGCATCGGCAGTCATCGAAATCTCTCCGACTGCTCATAAGCCCTACTATAAAAAAATTACGGAGGCAGGCGGCGGTTCCACCGTGAAGCCGGATAAATCTGTTACGTCACGTAATTGACGCGCGAGTGAAGTTATTAAATCAGCTTATTGCAGCTCGCTCATATTCGGCCCGGCCGCCTATCACACCGTGCTGTAACATTTAAAGCCATAAACGAACGTCGAAATATTTTTGAAGTAAAACATCTATACGCGCGCTTTACATCTATACGGGAGCGTTACAAAAATCACACATCGGGCGAGGCCAATGAAGGTCATTCAAATTCAAAATCTAAATTCGACTTAAGTAAAACTTTTTTGTATTTAAAAAATAAATATCATATGACATGTTATTTCATTGCTATAATGACATAGCATGTCATATGATATTTGTTTTACGGTAATAACGGTAAGGAATATCAATAAATAAGTTTTACTTCAGTTGATTGTTCTGAAGCACACACTTTTTTATATAGTACTAGCTTCCGCCCGCGGCTTCGCCCGCGTCTTCGCCCGCGTGGACTTCGGACTTCAAAAATGGTGTTGTTATCTATTATTATACATAATATAATATTATAATGAAATATACATTATATTAAATTTATACGTATAGTATGAAACAATAAACCGCTTTGAGAATCGAATTTGTCGCCGCGCATTTTAGGCGCTTTAGATATTCCGTTTAAGTCAATTTTATTGTGATAATAACTTTTAATCTATTCGTCCAAATTACTTAGTGTAAAAGACAAAGTTTATCTACATTCAATACGTAAAGTGACAGATGTATCAATTTTCATAAGAGTTCTATAAATATTCTAAAATGTGCATCGTTAAAAATATCCAATTTATTTGAATGGTTGGTTAACTATTTTGGTCATAGTGACTTACACGTAAAAGATTGATATATGCTATCGCAGACTTTTATTTAGAACTATTTAAGATAAATAATTATACAGTAATTATCTTTGTGTAACTCCAACGATTAGGTCAGCGCACGCCAATATTGCTCTCAGGGGGCTGATTTTTTTCCGACTTACTTGACAGTTATCGTTATATTATAACCAAATTATAAAAAATCCCTATAAATTTTAACTTATTATGTTATTCTGATATGAAGGCTATATTACTGTAAAGATTCATGAAAATCCGTTCATTAGTTTTTGTGTGAAAGAGTGACAAACACACTCATAAACTTTCGCCTTTATAATATTAGTAGGATAAGGGATCAAACGGCAGTTGAAGCTTTTATGTGAGTGTTATACTGATACTTATATACATCAGCATAGTTTAGTACATTTGCCATCCTTATACTTTTCTCCTCTTTTGGCTACAAGAAAGTCGTGAAATGCATATAACGCTACAACATATTTGTGTCCAGTGGTTTATTGTTATTTGCTTCGTAGCAACTTCGCTACCAGAAGCATTGCCTTTCTTTACCTTTTGCCCTGCCCCATTGGAGGGCAATGGGGCAGAGGATACTCACAGTAGGACAAAATTCTGTGGTAAATCAATTTTTGCTTTTAAATATTACGACATGAATTTTATTTTAGTTGACAGAATTGTTGTAACGTCGCATGACCTCACTTTCAACTATTAGTGTTTGCGCTATATGTATTACCAGCTGCGCCCCGCGGTTTCACCCGCGTAAATTTCGATCACGTGGAAAATCATCCCATGGCATCCCACAGGAACATTTTTTCGGGATAAAAATCCTATGTAATCCAAGTTACCCTCTATGTGTGTGCCAAATTTCATGAAAATCGGTTCAGCAGTTTTGCAACAAACAAACAAACATACAAACTTTCGCATTTATAATATTAGCAGGATTGCCAAACAAGTCATACTTAATCCTAATAAATAACTTACGTTACACTTCGGTGTGACATCCTCATGTGACCGTGACGGAAATTACGTCGAATGGCGTAACTCGTTATTATGATCATGTCCGACCTGTTCCCTCCCCCCCTCGCAGATAATATCCGGAATATGAGCGTGCTAAGACGTAGATCGATCAGCCTCAATGAGACGGGTGGAGGTTGTCTTGGGCTGGTTTGGTCTCGGCAGTTTTGATCTCGCCTGGTCAGCATTTACGCTTATATTATAATTTTTGGAGTTCCGTCGCTAAGAAAATTTAACCTTTATACTTTTTTTATAGTATACTAGCTGCGCCCCGCGGTTTCATTCGCGTAATTTTTTTTTCTTTTTTTATGGTATAGGGGGGCAAACGAGCAGTTGTACCCATTTTGATGACTACCGACGCCCATAGACATCTGCATAAAGAATATACAGATGCGCTGCCCCCCTTTCTCCTCCCACCTCCATGGGCCACCGGCTACTTACATACCGCACGAAACGCGACAGCACAGCTGTCACTTCACGCCGGTCTCGTGTAAGCGAGAGGTACCTCCCCGGTCGTGCCGGCCCAATTCGCTGCATGCAAGCATACAGCGTGACACTACCTCTTACCAAATTTCGATCTCGTGGAAAATAGAAAATCATCCCATGGTATTCTATAGGAACATTTTGTCGGGATAAAAACTATCCTGTGTGCTATTCCAAGTTACTCTGTGTGTGTCAAATTTCATGAAAATCGGTTCCGTAGTTTTTGCGTGCAGGAGACAAACAAACAAACAATCAAACAAACATATAATCACATTTATAATATTAGTAGGATTATTGTTTAGGGGACAAATTAGAAATCGGAGCTATTTTCAAAGCCATCGATGCCCATAGACATCCGCATAGAGATTTTTCAGATGCGATGCTCTTCTTCACCCCTGTGGGCGACCGGCTAATAACAACTATACTATTGTGTGGGTCAAAATACTTTTGTAGAGCTATAATCAATGTGATTTGTTATTGTTTGCTTGCAGTGTGCCAAAATTCTGATCTCCCGTAGGAACGAGCGATTTTATCGCAGTAAAAAGTGTTTTTGATGTTGACCAGGCTTAGTATCTATACACCACAAAAAGTTTCATTCGAAACCATCCCGTAGTTTCGGAGATTAGCCAGGAAAAACAGACAAACAGACAGACAAAAAAATTTAAAGAAAAGTGTTCTAATACTATTTTAACATCGCCCCCAATAGTTTTTCGTAAATGTATTCAATGTACAGACACACGAATCTTACCATTTTATTATATGTATAGATAGCTTTGTATATTAAGTTTATTTAATATACACATTTTTTACGA
>LUGF01027705.1:154139-166324 GCA_001625245.1 Calycopis cecrops | reverse complement strand
TTTTTTTTTTTTTATTATAAGGGATCAAACGACAGTTGAAGCTTTTATGTGAGTGTTATACTGATACTTATATACATCAGCATAGTTTAGTACATTTGCCACCCCTACCCTTTTCACCTCTTTTGGCTACAAGAAAGTCGTGGAATGCATATAACGCTACAACATATTTGTGTCCAGTGGTTTATTGTTATTTGCTTCGTAGCAACTTCGCTACCAGAAGCATTGCCTTTCTTTACCTTTTGCCCTGCCCCATTGGAGGGCAATGGGGCAGAGGATACTCACAGTAGGACAAAATTCTGTGGTAAATCAATTTTTGCTTTTAAATATTACGACATGAATTTTGTTATAGTTGACAGAATTGTTGTAACGCCGCATGACCTCACTTTCAACTATTAGTGTTTGCGCTATATGTATTACCAGCTACGCCCCGCGGTTTCACCCGCGTAAATTTCGATCACGTGGAAAATAAGCCCATGGCATCCCACAGGACCATTTCTTCGGCATAACAATCCTATGTAATCCAAGTTACCCTCTATGTGTGTGCCAAATTTCATGAAAATCGGTTCAGCAGTTTTGCAACAAACAAACAAACATTTATAATATTAGTAGGATTGCCAAACAAGTCATACTTAACCCTAATAAATAACTTACGTTACACTTCGGTGTGACATCCTCATGTGACCGTGACGGAAATTACGTCGCATGGCGTAACTCGTTATTATGATCATGTCCGACCTGTTCCCTCTCCCGCCCCCTCGCAGATAATATCCGGAATATGAGCGTGCTAAGACGTAGATCGATCAGCCTCAATGAGACTGACGGGTGGAGGTTGTTTTGGGCTGGTTTGGTCTCGGCAGTTTTGATCTCGCCCGGTCAGCATTTACGCTTATAATATATTTTTTGGAGTTCCGCAACTAGGAAAATTTAACCTTTATACTTTTTTTTTGTATACTAGCTGCGCCCCGTGGCTTCAGTAGTGTAAATTTCGATTCCGTGGAAAATAGAAAATCAACCCATGACATCCCCAACATTTTGTCGGGATAAAAACTATCCTATGTTAATCCAAGTTACTCTCTATGTGTGTGTCAAATTTCATGAAAATCGATTCAGCAGTTGTTGCGTGAAGGAGTAACAAACAAACAAACATACAAACTTTCGCATTTATAATAGTAGAATGTGGGGCAAACAAGAAATGGGAGCTATTTTCATAGCCACGGACGCCCGTAGACATCCGCATAGAGATTTTAGAGATGCAGTCCCCTCCTTCACCCCAGTGGGCCACCGGCTACTGACAAGCCGTACGATAATACACCATCGCGTGGGTCAAAATACTTTTGTAGAAGTCATATTTCCTAGCTTCAGATTTTTAAAATGGGATTTTTTATTTCACATTTTAAAAGTCTGAAATTGAAAATATTCTTTATTGACTGTATTATTTAAAAACTAGCTGATGCCTGCAACTTCGTTCGCGTAGCGTAGTAATATTATAAACAAAGTGATTTGTTATTGTTTGCTTGCAGTGTGCCGAAATTCTGATTTCCTGTAAGAATGAGCGTTTTTACCGCAGTAAAAAGTGTGTATGATGTTGACAAGGCTTAGTATCTATACACCACAAAAGTTTCATTCGAATCCGTCTAGTAGTTTCGGAGATTAGCCCGGACAAACAGACAAACAGACAGACAAAAAAATTACAAGAAAAGTGTTCTAATACTATTTTAACATCGCCCCCAATTAGTTTTTCGTAAATGTATTCAATGTACAGACACACGGATTTTACTGTTTTATTGTATGTATAGATAGCTTTGCATATTAAATTTGTACAGTACCGACGCCAATATACATCCGCATCATCCGCAGTAATACAGGGTTATTTTTTGGTCACCGGCCAAATTTTCAGGATTGGCTCAGAATCAATAATACATTCGATTTATGAAATAAAATAGAGTAAAAAAAATTTTGTTAAAATTACTTTGTCCCATGTTATAAACATATTTCTTGGCCACCGCATGGCATATGACTTGCGAGTGTCGCTCGGCTGGCGTCACTGACCTTGAAGTCGATACATTTCGCGTATGAAACGCGATCGCTATATATTTAAGGATGTGTAGTTAGAAGGTAAAATTTAAAACACACCCTTGAAATTATGTTTACTTCCTTATTTTAAAATTTGGCCGGTGACCAAAAAATAACCCTGAATAGATGCTGTTAACTTACTCCGGCTGTCTGACACTGACTGATTAACTCTGACCAATTCACAGGATCTGACTGACTGGCTCTATCAGGCTGGCTGATGACGTACTAACTCTGACAGACCTATTCCGATTGACTCTGACTGACTGATTGACCAGGACAATTAGTAGTTTCGACTAAATTGGCTAACTAACCACAGGCCCCTGATGAAGCCCCAGTACAGCCCTACCCCATATCCGTCTCTCCCACAAATCCCCCCTTTACCTCTTCTTCCAAAGCGCGTCTCCAGGTAGCTCATGATGTAGCCGAGCAGCGAGTCGTCTCTCTTCAGGTTCACGTCGCAGTAGTCCCTAAGCTGGACCAGCTCCACTCTCCTACACTCTCTTACCTCTTCTTCCAAAGCGCGTCTCCAGGTAGCTCATGATGTAGCCGAGCAGCGAGTCGTCTCTCTTCAGGCTCACATCGCGGTAGTCCCTAAGCTGGACCAGCTCCACTCTCCTACACTCTCTTACCTCTTCTTCCAAAGCGCGTCTCCAGGTAGCTCATGATGTAGCCGAGCAGCGAGTCGTCTCTCTTCAGGCTCACGTCGCAGTAGTCCCTCGTGGCCTGGACCGGCTCCAGGTATTCTTCCACTGCTGCCGTCTGAAATGAGTTTTATAAAGAACCATGGTACCGAGCAGTCCCTTAACGACCTTCGACGGCCAATTCTTGCATAATAGGCCACTGGAGACTCATAAGCCTAATATACGACAACAAATTCGTCACTTTCAGGCGGTATCTAATGAGAGGTACCTCCCGCTATTGCCGGACCGATTCGGCTAATTTGTAGCTGTGGAACCTCTTATCAAGCGTGATGATACACACGGTAGCCTGAGGCCCATGGAGGAGGGAGGAGTAAGGAGGGCAGCATATCTGTATAGCCTGTATGCGGATGTCTATGGGCGTCGGTAGTCATGAAAATGGCTCCGACTGCTCGTTTGCCGCCCTATACCTAATACTAAGTATTTTCACTATCTTGAAATGCAAAATACCTTGTGTGGCTCTTGTCCATGACAATTGTACAATTGGAGCAAACGAGCATTCTCCTAATGACCATCGACGGCCTTGAAGTGCCCAAAAGGCCCAGCTTTGAATCGAAATAGGAGTAAGAATATTCAAAAGTCATCAATATACATTACCTTTTCCTCCACCTTCCCTAACTCTTCTAGATCTGTGGCAGGATGTACAGAGTCATACATAGCATCCGATCCGTTTACAATCTCATTCTCATACACATTCGTGTCTTCTGTCTTCTCCGCTTTCTCCTCAACCACTTCTGGCTTCTTGAAGAATGGAAACTTGAAAGACTGGAACAATTCTTGTATCTTCACCAAGCGCGGTTTGGAACTTTGAGATTTTTCGTACATATCACTATAGCACAGATCTTCGTAAAGATGGTCTTCAATCTTCATGTCTTCCTCTCTGCTTTGTAACGAGAGGTATTTGGGCTTCATTTCTGTTTTGTTATAGGTTTTACTGCTTTTCTTTCGTATGCTGTAATACCCTCTGTCATCCTCTTTGTTCTTCTTGAGCACGATTGGATAGTCGTATGTGAGTCGAAAGAATTTCTTCTTTGGCGTGTTATTGTCCATTGGTACGTAAGATGTTGCCTTCTCCGTCCTTCTCTGTTGGTTTCTGTAGAGAAAGCTCTTCGGTATCGTTATCTTCTTCAATATCTCCTCTGCGGTGTTCAGGTTTGACTCCTGGCTGATTTTCCTCACGCTCACAGTCTGATACTGGCTTTCCAGGTCTAGATTTGTTTGTTTGATTACTACGTCGTTTCGTATGAAATTCAAATACTTGGGGTCCCGTTTCATATCTTCGACAAGGTCCGTAAATCTCTCGACGCTGTGGGGGCACTTCTCGAGAACGTCTCTCGGAAGATTCTGGAAGATAGAATCAGTTTGTGAAGTTTACCGTTAAACATAATTTATTATGTTTTGGGGCGGCGCAGATAAGGGTTGGGGTTGAAATATGTTTATTAGACTTCCTTATTGGGGTTGTTAGCGGTTGAGTCGCGAGTTCGAATCCGAGTAAGTTTTAATTGAATCACAGATTTTTATTTAGTGATTATTGACGGCTAAAAATATCGCATAATCTCAGCCGAAACAGTGGAAGCTCACTAGCCGCAAAATCGCGACAGCATGCTGTCACTTATTGTGGGGCAGACGAGTAGTCGGAGTCATTTTTATGATTTACTTACACGCATAGACATTCGCATAGAGGCTATACAGATGCGATAGCCTCTATGCGAATGTCGATGCTATCTGAAATTACATTGTATCTAGAAAAATGTATGGTTCTTTCGGAGTAAATTATACTCGGGTGACTTCGCGGGGCACGGCTAGTATATATAATTTTAATAGAGTCAAAAAGTTTGTCAACTACTATTTTTATACATATAAGAAGTCTTAAGGGCTTTATATTTCACTCCCTATGCTTTAGACGGATGTTTCAAAACCAGTGGTCCGCAGAAGCCAAAATATGGTCCGTGAATTATTTTAAACTAGCTGTGCCCCGCGGTTTTACCCGCGTTAATTTCTAAGAAATCCATATAAACTTCAACACCCTATTTCACCCCTTTAGGGGTTGAATTTCTAAAAATCCTTCTTCTTCTTAGCGGATGCCTACGTAATAACATCTACCTGGATGCCAAATTTCAGCTCGATCCGTCTAGTAGTTTGGGCTGTGCGTTGATAGGCTATGTCACGTTTGGGTTTTATATATATAGATTTAACGACCGGTAAGTCGTTGGTTGCCGTGTCAGTGAGGAGAGAGATATTTTATTACCTACGCTGTGATCCTTGCTATTGATAATGATATAAAAGTGGTCCCTGGTCAAGAAAAGGTTGGGAACCGCTGCTGTGGACAGTTACCATTATCCTCCTGCCGTCGATCCGGTGGTCCCTGATGAAGGCCACATACTCCTTCATGTTCCAGTGGTCGAAGATGCGCACCACGTCGGTCACTTGGAGGCTCTCCATCATGAGCGGTGATTCACATCATCAGAACTTGTGAAGGTGGGCCTGGAGACAAAAGAAGAGAAGAGAATTGAGAGAATCCGCTTCAGGAAATGTTGTCATTGCATGATATGCATGGTAGTGTTCGGCCAGGCAATACCGGAGATATTTTTTTATAGTACAGGGGGTAGACGAGCAGTCGGGATACGGGCATGAAGGAGATTTCCGACGCAGACATCTGCGACAGCAGGGATTTTGTGGTTGCGTTGCCGGCCACTAAGACGAGGGTAGCCTATTCTTAGGGAGCAAATGAGCAGTCGGAGTGACTTTCATGACTACGCCCATAGACATCCGCATAAGTTGTACAGATGCGCTTCCCTCCTTCTTCCTTCCCCTTTATGGGCCACTTACACACCGCACAAAACGCGACAGTACAGCTGTCTCGTCTAAGCGGGAGGCACCTCACACCTATTCCGATGGAACGGCAGTCCGACACGGCGNNNNGAAATCAGGCGCAGGACCGACGGCTTAACGTGCTCGCCGAGGCACGGGGGTGTAACACCGCCAACTTCCTGACTCCGGACTGTTATTAGAAATTGAAAAATCCCAATAACCCTTTTGGTCCGACCCGGGATTCGAACCCGGGACCTCACGTCTGTGGTTGAACACGCTTACCACTAGACCACGAGGCAGTTAATTCACATAATATAAACAATCATTAAACATACTTCCCTTGTCTTACAGCTATTGTGTTTCTCTTTAAGTTTCTAATAACTTAAACATTAAACTAAAGATGTTTATTAATCAACTAATAATAAAAAGAGGAGCTTTGGTTTGTCTGTATAGAATACGGTACAAGACTACTGGATCCATTTTAACCATTATTTCACAAACATTAAACAGAAAACTACTTAGAAAGTATCATAAGCTATGGGAGAGGCCTATGTCCAATAGTGGAGTGCAATAGGCTGATGATGATGATGATGATGATGATCATAAGCCATATTCTATTACGATCAAACAATCTTTATTTTTGACTGAAAACGAAGTGGTAACCCATCGACTAACCTTAAATAAATCCTACTAATATTATAAAGGCGAAAGTTTGTAAGAATGTTTGTTACTCTTTCACACAAAAACTACTGAACGGATTTTCATGAAACTTTACAGTAATATAGCTTTCATATCAGAATAACATAATAAGTTAAAATTTTGAATCATTTTTCAAATCCGAAATCCACGCGGGCGAAGCCGCGGGCGGAAGCTAGTGATAAATAATCGCATGCACATACAATTATTGCGTACGTCTTGAAGGCCTACTGGTCTACACAGGACCTACTTATTCTATTATGGAACATTCTACCACATCTCTCAGTGGCGTAAGTAGTAAGATAACGCTCAAGGCCAGTGGTAAATTCATCGGATTGGCCCCACAAACAAAGCTTTTTTTTACTAAATGATAAGATTTGGGATTCTCTTCTGACTGGGGCCCCCTTCTGGATGGGGGCACGTGGAATTTTTCCGAGTTGCTACCAGTAACACCAGTGTATGTACCAGCATTCTCTAAATTTTCTAATGTTTGTTTTGTGTTGTATCCATGAAAATAAATAAATTAAAACTAAATATAAAACTAAACTCACAAAAATATCAAATGTATTACAATTTTCAATGTATGTTGTAGGATATTTTGTTAGTTTTTAGGCATAATTTGGAGGGCAAACACATAAGAGACCTTGTAAGTCGGGTCACCATGGTAAAAGTGCTATGCGACGATGGCACGACTTAAGACGTAACTTGTTTTCATTACTTTGTCGTGATATTTTTCTTACCATGTTTTCCTTCTGTAATGTTGTTTGAATTCACAATTTTTATTCGCTTTTGAAAATTATAAATATAAATGTTACTATAACTATTCAACTACTTACGAAAGAAGTGACTTGGTAGAATTATATTTATTTATTTTTTATATGTATAATGCACTGGTACATCTTAATTTTATAAAATAGAAAATCAGCCCATGAAATCCCACAGGAACAATTTATCGGGATAAAAACTATCCCATGTGTTAATCCAAGTTACCCTCTATATGCGTGCCAAATTTCATGTAAATCGGTTCAGCAGTATTTGCGTGAAGGAGTACCAAACAAGGACGAGCAACCAAACAAACAAACAAACAAGCATACAGATTTTCGCATTTATACTTGGATATTAATAGGTCTAGCTGCCCGACAGATCTGTGAATCTAAACCATTCTCAAATCCTCTTCAACACACACAAAATATTTCGTCAAAATCGATCCAGAAGAGTTTTGTGACATACACGCAGACAATAATTATATATATTAAGATTATGTAATGAACAATTTATTTAAAAAAAATGTACTTATAGTAAAGAGTAAATAAAATCATGTTAAATATAATAAATATATTTTGGCGTAGCAAGCAATATTGTGTGTGTGAGAGTTTACGGTGGACCGCGGAGGTGGAAGGAGGGAGGAGGGCAACAAATCTGTATATATACGGATGTCTATGGGCGTCGGTAGTTGCTCGTTTGCCCCCCATTCTAAATATAAAAAAATGAATGTTTGTCTGTATTTCTTTTATAGAATTATTAGAAAAGTTGTAATGCATGAGCCCATGAAGGTTTTTGAGTGAGGATTTTTAAAATTTCAACCCCTAAAAGGGTTGAAATAGGGGGTGAATTTATTAATTAGAAACCAGAGGCAGAGTTAGTACTAATAATAAAAAGCCTTTCCAAATCGTTACTCAATACTCACCATGATCTCGTTTATAATATGCTTATCAGACACGTCACAATTTCACATAAAAAACAACTCAACAGCACAAACACAATCGTAATCGGTATAGTCACTTGTTTACACTAAACGTGTTTGAATAACGATAAAACTTTTATTATTACAGGTCCGACGTTTCGGCTACCTTGCAACTTTCACTTAAATAAAGAAAAATATGTAAAAAACTGTCAGATTCTACTTGCGATTGGAGTTTACTACTGAGCTAACATGAATTTGAAGCGTTTAGACACGTAAGCGCTTTAAAGCGATACGATAGTATTACGCCCGGACAATGTTCACTTTTCATACACAGCTTTAATCTTTTAATAAATTACCACAAAGAAGTAATAATTTTGAGGTGCACAAGGGAAGTAAGCAACACAAGCGCTGTAAAGCGTACGGTGGTGTTACGCTCCGGGCGCACAGTTCACCTTTTCACACACAGCTACATTCGTTTCTTAATTTTACTTAAATCTGTGATATGATAAAATAAATTTTCACTGTTAAACCAACTTTAAGAAAAGGAGTTCTGTATGTCTGTATATTCGACAGAGGTCGAGAACGCGCGCGCACAACGAGCGCACAATGTTTGAATGGACAATTAGGAAACTGCGCAAGAGTTGTGGAGTAACCTACACACACACATACAAATGAAGTTGATGTTAGTACGAGGTTGTATGTTCTATTAGTGACACATGTTAACAAGAGGTAGTGCCACGCTGCTCCCATGACGGCGTGACCGGGGAGGTACCTCTCGCTTACACGTTACTACGCTTACGCGTAAAGTGACGGCTGTGCTGTCGCGTTTCGTGCGGTGTGTAAGTTGTCCATGGAGGGGGAGGGGCAAGAGGGCAATGTATAACCTGTGAGGATGTCTATGGGTGTTGGTATTCATGAAAATAGCTCCGACTGCTCGTTTGCCCCCCTATAAAAACATCCACGTCTGTGACGCGTCACACGTGGACGTGTTAGCCTTACACGACCATAAATATCGCTTCAACTTACAGAATCAATGAAATCATCCCAGAAAAATCATCCCAAGGCATCCCATAGGAACGTTTTTTGGGATAACAATTATATAATCCTATGTGTTAATCCAAGTTACCCTCTATGTGTGTGCCAAATTTCATGAAAATCGGTTTAGCGGTTTTTGCGTGAAGGAGTAACAAACAAACAAACAAATAAACGAACATACAAACTTGCGCATTTATAATAATATTAACAGGATGGAGGCAAACGAGCAATCGGAGCTATTGGGTGATTGATAGAATTATCGTGTTTACGCTTAATTGTCATGCATACCTTTTGACCCCGGGCTATGGTCCTCTCCGTGCCTAAGGTTCATGTCAGCGCCGAGTCAGAGCCGGATCCAGGGGAGGGGCTTAGGCGTGCTGCAGCTCCGGGGCCCGTAAATCTTAGAGCCTTAAGATCACTTTTGTGCCTATAAAAGGGCCCCTTTTCAACTCCATAGTCTCCAAGACAGGCCCTGCCAGAACTTAATCCGGGGGCAATTGTAGTTAACGCGCGCGAGCTGCCCCCAGAATCGGGGAAAGTGGGACCTTTGAGTCCCCCTGACCATGATAATAAATAATAAAATAGTTAAATTTGCTATTACAATCTCATATCGGGGTGCAACTGCGGAAGAGAGGGACGGTTGGGCCGTTTGAAAGCCTGCACGGGCCACCGGCTACTTACCGCACGAAACGCGACAGCACTATCACTAGTGTAAGCGAAAGGTACCTGTCTCCCAGGTCATGCTGTAATTCGGCTACGTGCACGCATGCAACGTGCATCTCTGACTCTTCAAAAACACCATAGACTATTTCTATGCGGAGATTTCGTCCTTAACTGAGATAAAATCGGCTTAAGCTGTTGATTTGAAGTGGACGAGTTCTCACACGGTTTTACACCTCATATTTAATTCAAAGCGCGCTTTAAAACTTTCTTGGGTGTATTTGTTATGGTATAGGGACAAATTGCCACCGAGCAATCGAAGCGTTTTTATACCGACACCCATAGACATCCGCATAGCTGAGCGCTTTGCCGTCCTCGATCAGCCATTGGAGACACGCCGTACGAAACACGTATAGCTAACACTTACGGCTGTGTCATGGGAGAGTTTACCTACCGGTCATGACGACCCCATACAGCAGCCATGCAGCATGGCTTTTACATAACATCTATACATATAATAAAACAGTAAAATCCGTATGTCTGTACATTGAATATATTTACGAAAAACTAATTGGGGGCAATGTAAAAATTGTATTAAAACACTTTTCAATGTTTTTTAATTTTTTTTGTCTGCCAGTTTGTCTGTTTGTGCGGACTACCCTCCGAAACTACTGGACGGATTTTAATGAAACTTTTTGTGGTTTATACATACTAAGCCTAGTCAAAATTTAGAAGACTTCTGTGGTAAAATCGCTCATTCCTACGAGAAATCCAGCAATAATTATACTTTACCCGACGGATTTGAAAATATGAAAAAAGCAAACAATAACAAATCACTTTAATTATAATATAACTACGCTACGCGAAGCTACGCTGTTTTATGTTGAACAAAATATGTACAGTGTTAGATAATCCATTTGCAAAGGAAGGTTCTAAGCATTCGACCACGTTGTAAAAAATACGGATTACGAAATGAAATGAGATGAAATATTTTTATTCAAAATTCAAATATAAATGAAAGTTCGTCTGTATGTCCTTTGTAGAATCGTAAATTATGCCTTTGATCATGTGGTGATCTTTAGCAAAGTTGTTAAGCATACGCCCAAAAAGGTTTCCGAGTTGGTACGACCGATTTTGGAGAGATGACGCTACTGTCATTCCAGTGAATTGTATATATTACTGTGACAGTTCATATTGATTTATCTGTTGGTATAGAATTATTAAAAATACTTTTTAAATATCAAAAATTACATCTCAGAGAAGGCACTGGTCATGCCGGCCCAATTCCGCTGCAATGGAGCATTTCACTTACTGCAACTGAGGTATTGTACATATTTTGACCGTCAAAAAATAAGTAAGGTATAAGTAGTTGCCCTGGGATCTTGTACTATAAGGTCCTCGCCTCGCTAACAACGCGCGCATTGTGCGGCGTGAGTCACCGTGTCACATATCGCGAGCGGGTGAGTCAGCAGCACGCCCAAGGGCCGGAGTCAGAGGTGAGCGTAGGATTTTTAATTCTTAGGGCTCCGCTTATAGGGAGCTTTAAAAGGGGACCCTTATAGGATTACTTTTGTGTACTGTTTCTGTCTGTTTGTCCTTGTGTTAGCCTTTCTCTGCATAGATCAATGGAAGCTAAAAATGGCAAACTAGTGCTTAAAGGCGAATACCAAGATACGTCTAGATCTCAGTTTGACTTCGTCATAATACTTAGTTTTATATTTATTGAAAGAAAATAGAAAATAGTTTTATTTGCCAGAATATCAAAAAGATGATTAATAGCTGCTTTTTTATAGTATATAAGTGGGCAAACGAGCAGTCGGAGTCATTCTTACCTACTTATTCTATCATTTCGGCGTGCAAATACCTCTACTGGAGTAGTGTAAATCTAATCAAAGATTGAAGTATAATCATCATTTATATTTCAATATGGCGTCGTCTTCGCTATCGGTGTGTATGAAGACAGTTGTGCATGTGGAAGCAAGGCAAGTGTGAAAGGATTAGGGTTCGGGATGTGTCATTCTGTGCTCTCTACCTACCCCGTTGTACTGGCGTAAAGATGTCTATAGAAAAAGCCGTTGTAGCCGAAATTCGACTGCTACTACGTTATCAATATTATATATTTTTTTGGGATTTAACGACTATATTCATTTTGTTCTGTATGTAGGACTTTCGGTCTTAATCACTTTCTAATAATATTGGGACTCAACTGTGGCCGCCATTTTGTTCTTTACAAAGTCACGTAGGACTTGAAGGCTATGCTTGAGATGAAGCAAATATTACGCTATCCTAAATAAACACTAGTCTCAACTCCGAGACGTGTGACATCATTCGCCAATTGGCTCTAATTGTCGTCTGTGTGCTGCAGGGCTTCCCAACTAGCGGTCGCAGCGAGAGGTACGTGAGACCAAAGGTTGCGGAATTGAAAAGTAAGAGGTGCCACACTGCGTGCTTCAATGCAGCCGGGGAGGTACCTCTTGCTTAACGAGTCCGGCGTAAAGTGCTGCGCTGTCGCATTACGTGCGGCGTGT
>LUGF01027705.1:142742-154057 GCA_001625245.1 Calycopis cecrops | reverse complement strand
CCCCCTATACCATATTAAAAAATACAATTGGATTTATCTATAGAAACTTACTATTGTAATACAGAGGAAAAAAATATTTCTTTTTGTTGATATTGAATAGTCTCAGAAACAAATGGACCGATTTAAAATAAATTACCATATAATCGTTTTTTAAATTGGTCATTAGTCTCCGAGCCTATTAAATACACGCAAAAACTAATTAGTCAAATCTATCATCTTACTCTATTTACCTATTTAAAAACGATTTCATTAAAACTATAGTGGAAGTACAAATAAAATAGAGGAGAGGAAGAGAGAGGCCAAGAAGGGCATATGTAGACCAATTAAAGGAGAAGGTGAACGTCGTGACGTACAAGGAGCTCAAGAGATTAGCAGAGGACAGGGACATTTGGAAGGGACTCCACCGACAAGAGCTGTGCTCTTAACTTAAAGATATGGAGGATTCTATATCAGATGGAGTGACGACAAACGCAAAGCTGTGAGCAGGAAGTGGGAAAGGTTAGCCGAAGATCGAGGCCAGTGGCGTGCTGTGGGAGAGGCCTATGTCCAACAGTGGACTGCAATAAGCTGATGATGATGATGATGATGATGAAGTTAAAGAAGAAGTAAAAATTCTGCGTTGTCACTAGTGAACATAGAAAAAACCTGTCTTAAATAAATACTACTTACGAACGAAATAGAAAGGTGTGTGGTGGAGGCTTTTGGAGGAAGGTGAAATTTTAACGTTACTCATGTTAAAACCTAATAACGCTTTTTCACCACCATAGAATCCAAGGTGACAAGTTTTTGTAAGAGGTAGTGCCACGCTGCATGCTTGCAAGCAGCCGAACTAGGCCGGCCCGACCGGGTAGGTACCTCTCGCTTACACAAGACCGGCGTAAAGTGACGGCTGTGCTGTCACGTTTCGTGCGGTGTGTAAGTAGCCGGTGGCCCATGAAGGTAGGAAGAGAAAGAAGAGAAGCGCATCTGTACAGCCTCTATGCGGATGTCTGTGGGCGTCGGTAGTCATGAAAATGGCTCTCACTGTTTGTTTGCTCCCCTTAAAAAAACAGATAGTAGTTCTTGGTGAGCTAAGCGTAAAGTTGGGAACCACTGCCCTGATCTCCTGTACTTAAAACGTCTAATTAATCGGTGTTTATCTCAGCTGCCACCTGCCAAGTGCCACCCAGGGTGAGTGTACTAGATATATGCGAGGAAAACCGCGGAGCAGAGTTAGTACTAACTGTGTCCTTATTTTAGCGCAACAAGCAATTGCAGCAATTTGGTGACCGAGACTCATGTACAACTGCATTTTTTTTAGCATAGGATCAGACGAGCAGTCAGCTGAAGTGATCGTAAACGCCCACAGACATCCACAGCACCAGAGGTCCAACAGATGCATTGCCTTTCAGATATTAGTAAGCACTTTCTTGAAGATTTCAAGGTCGTAATAATCTCTAAATATAGAGGAAATAATTATAGGCTACTTGTATTTTCTAATGTTTGACTTTTGACTTTTGACTCGACTCGACTAGTCCTTAAACATCTATGGAAAAATTAACAACAGTTTTGACAATACTTGTTTGAGACTTTCGTGTTTGTTACACATATTGTAATTACTTTACGGGTTTTCACACGATTACCGTTACCGTGTTAAACCCCGTAAAGTAATTACAATAACAGTTTTGACCTTTGTTAATTTTTCTATTTCGACAAGTCTTGGACAAGGAATTGTAAAATGGTGCTAATTTTACAGTTTAGGTGGTGGTTGTTGCCAACTCAGTTGACCAGAAATCTACGACTACAAAAAAAGGTTGAACATGGTTGGAAGACATTTTTGACATGAGATTACAATGATTTAATTTTGCCACAGCCCGCCGGATGCAACTTGCTCGCCGCTCGCCACTCGCCAGTCCGGGAGATTTTAAAATCTAAGTCCTTTTTCCGGTGGAGTTGGCAACCCTAGGGTCAGGGTCTTTTGACGAATACCTGCGCTCATAGACATCCGCATTGTCATGCAGATGCTCCTCCTTCCCTCCACCTCCCGTTGGGCAACTGGGGCTCACAGACGGCACGAAAAAGCATAGCTGTCACTTTATAACGCTATGTGTGCTCAGGTTAGTGATGCGACTCGAGTCATGTTTTTACTCGAGTCACTCGAGTCAGTTTGTCAAACTCGTACTCGAGTGAAAAAAAATTCTACTCGAGTGAACTTACACCCGAGTGAACTCGAGTCACCGGGTGAACTCGGCGCGCCGAGTTGACCGACCGACTCGAGTTCACACGAGTGTACTCGTCGCGCCGAGTACACTCGGGTCGCCGAGTACAGTCGAGTCGCCGAGTGAACTTGTCACTCGAGTGACATTATTACTCGAGTATAACTCGAGTGAGGGAACAATCTTACTCGAGTGACTCGAGTCACAAATTCCTACTCGAGTCGCCCATGTCCACAGCAGTACACTACCGTGTACGTGAAAGTTCTGTTCCCTCTTTAGCGACTTATGTCATCAACGTCATCAATATAGATGACTCACGTGACAAACAACACGCAATTGATTCGTCATGCCCATGATTTGTGCCGCTTCTGACCCACCGTACACTCTTTATATAAGATTATATATGCTAGCTATGCCCCGCGGTTGCACCCGCATGTGATTATTAACTATTTTTAATACAAGACCTTTTCCCTTTTCACACAAACTTCACCCCTTTATTTTAGCCCTTTTTGGGGAGAATTATATTAATTTCACCTACATTGATATTTTTAAATAAAATCAAGAACCTATGTACTCATTGTCATACTTCTAAGACCAGAAATTTCACAATTTCATATAAACTGAATTTTGATGACTAGGTACTGGCTTATAGACATCTCCATACATACATACATGCTTTACCCTCCTTCCTCTTCTCCCACACGGGTCACTGGAAACTTACTTTACTAAACGCGACTGGTGTCACTTTACATCGTATGAACGAGAGGTACCTCCCCGGTTATATCTGCCAAATCAAGCTGCAATGCAGCAAGGCATCTCTCCTTACCGAAACATTCAATTAAATAAAAAATAAATAAAAACAAACCACTACTAAATACACATTTATTTTAGCTAATTCTGCAAAGAACATCGTACATCTTGTGAGCTATTTCTGCTCCTCCAAATCCGATGTAGCAGGCGTTGTGGCTTGGATGCANNGGGTTATGGACAGCTGGTGCCTCGCCCTGCCGATGTACAGAGTCTCCCCAGATATCGTCTTCCCACCAGGGATCGCCCCAGGAGGTATGGAACCGTTGGACGCTGGCACCCATCGTAGATGGTTGGGCTTCGAGCACAAAACTTCGATGTTCTGGATGGGTATTTCTTTGCCATCGTACATGACCGATGCAGCGTTGTGTCTGACAGATAGCTTGCCAGGGAGGAGGTCCCCGTTGTGCCAACCACGGATGACCCAGAGAGGGCTACCGTCCCAGCCCTCGTGACCTCCCAAAACCGCTCTGCCTGAGAGTAAGTTGGCTGTAGTGGCTGTGGAGTGGATCCATTCGAAGTCTCCCGCTGTTTCTGCTATCTGGACTTCGGTAGGCTCGATGGCTGGCTGGTTTGATGACTCTCCGTGATAGATGTAGTTGGTGATGTAAGTTGGTTGCGCGCTTGGGTTCTCCTGTGGTGGGACCGGTACGGGAACCATCATGGTGCCTGGTACGAAGTAGGGATACGGCCCTGGATGGCCGTGGTCGTGGGGTGGAGGAGGATGGTAGGGGTATGGGTGATGGGGATGGTGGTGTGGTGGTGGTGGCGGCCAGTGCGGTGGTGGCGGGCCGTAGAAGGGAGGAGGTGGACCCGGTGGGGGGAAACTCATTGTCAATCTAATTCGAATTTTAAACCCAAATCTAACGGTGCTGTTTCAAAAGAGTTCGAAATTTGAATTTAAAACGTTCTGACGTATCAAGACTTCCAAATTCAAATGCGATCCGAGTTTAAAAGAGTTCCAAAATCAAAATTCACTTTTTTCGCAATAACGTAACACTTTTTCACAATTTCTAGAACCGTCAGGTGTTTTTGTCTCACTGCCTTTGTCCACTATCGACGCGCTCGTTTAACAGCTTTGTCTATCTTATAATTTCGCTGATAAGTGATATCTATTGATACCTGCGCACTCACCGATATTAATCACTCGACGTACAGTCAGTGGCATATTTTATAACAGCCAACGATTCGTAGGCACATTGTGGAAACCTTATTTGTTTTGAATAGTTTAAGGGGTAAAAGAGTAGTCCCAAAATGTTGATGCCTGCCGTTGCCTCATAATAGACCTCCGCGTATTGTCAAGCAAATTGCTCTTCTTCTTTTCCGAAAAGAAAAAGGATGGCATTGCATCTGCGAAACATCGTTGCGGATGTCTGTGGGTGAACACTTACCGTCAGATGAACCGACTGCTCGTTTGTTCTTTGTAAGAAAGTATTGTATATGACTGTACATAATATTCAAAACATTTCGCATGAAACCCTTATCGAGTATGAGTAAGCGATTTGGCATGGCGGACATGTTTTGGACGTTGTGTTGTACATGGTACGAGACAACTACACAGTATCGGTCATCTGCAGAACCAGATTGTGGGCCTTTTTAGGGTTTTTGTATCCTAAGGGTAAAGGGTAGGTCCATCTCCAGAACACCAATCAGGCTTGGGGAGGTACCTCTCGCTTACGCGATACCGGCGTAAAGTAACTGCAGTATTGTGGCATTTCGTGCAGTGTGTAAGTTGCCGTTGGTCCATGGGGGGAGGAGAAGAAAGGTGGGCAACGCATCTATATAACCTCTTTACGGATGGCTCCGATTGCTCCTATACTATAAGATAGATGTATTGATGATGTATTTCTGTTGCAGCTATAACAACAAATACTTACAACAGGTAAATTAATTTAAATGTATCACTGAGAAGAAGCATTACAGATTTGTACATTTTTATAGCATAAGGAGGCAAACGAGCGCGGGGGTCCGTCCCGCTCTCATGAGGCCACATCAAGTTATGGCAGTCATTGTGTAGCTCACTCTAGGCATCTGTGTAACAACTATACAGATGTCACTAAAAAGGTTTTTTTTTATAATAGATAGGCCACTGCCTCGCCTGGTGGAAAGTTGAAAGTTGCTGCTCGTTTCACCCCCTTTACTTAAAAAATAACCTTTCAATGCAATTAGCAGCATACTAAAAATAGTATTGACTTAGAAGAGAGGAAAGAACCAAAAGGACACAAAGATGTACAATAAAAGGTTTATTAAAAACATTAGAACTAAATACAATGCGTAAATAACAATAAATTACCTACAGAACTTATCTAAGTTATTAATATTTGAGGTTGCTTACACTTAGCTTAAATGCTATGTCCACTGTGGACCACATATCGGGAAAGCTTAAAGTCCATGTCCGCAATTGAAGCCAAAGCCAGTGCGAAAATGGACTTTAAGTACTTTTATTACGCTTTAGTTTCACCCTAACATCGGATGAAGGAATGAATTAATTAATTTCAGGTTTAAAAAGCAAAACTGTATCAGCGGTGAAAATTATGATTTTGTTATTAGTTAGTTTTAGTTTACCAAATTCATACAGGGTTATTTTTTGGTCACCAGCCAAATTTCAGGTTTGGTTCAGAATCAATAATACATTCGATTTATGAAAGAAAAAATATTAAAAAAATAATTGGATACAATTACTTTGTCCCATGTTGTAAAACATATTTCTTGGTCACCACGTTCATCACTATCGCGACTGACTCACGGTGTGCCGACGTCACTGACCTTGAAGTCGATACAGTTCGTGTAATCACAACAATCGATGTATTTTTAAGGATCATTTCAAACCGATTTTTATTTAACAAAATTTTACAATTAGACGATAAAATTTAAAACACACCCTTGGAATGATGTTTACTTCCTTATTTTAAAATTTGGCCGGCAACCAAAAAATAACCATGTATAACACAAAAAAAGAGTCGGACCAAGAATATTACCTTGTGGGACTCTGTGCGGCATTCTTACCAGAAAGATGAAATCTAGACAGCGTGGTGGCGTGTCAAGCTAACAGAACTGGTGAGCAGCACCATATAATTTACTATTTACATGCAACGCCAGGAAGATTTACTCTTAATTTTTTTTGAAAAGTATATAACTTCAACTGGAATAAATGATATCGAACGTCCCACACGGAAATACAGGCTCTATGCATGAAATATCAAAAATATATTAGGTGTGACGCATTATATTATTAACTTAACACATGATATCAGATATGACGCTTTAGTTTCCGTAAATATATCCTATTTACTAAAACAGCTAGCCTTTTAGTCATTATAAGACACTTTGTGTTTGTTGAATGATTTTCAATTTGCTGTTTAAAAAGATTAGATATTCACCCACTGATTACGTGAAATTATTTTGTGTAACCCATGGATCGCTTCACTGACTTATCAAAATTGTTGAGCAAAGTACAACTTTTATTTACAAATAACTTATTGTATAACACAATTATTACTGATGCCTTTTTATATCCACATACCGATTCTTACTCATCTAGAACGGGCTTTACATTCAAATGTTGATTGAATATTTTTAACCACTTGTTTTTATTTCCACATCAAGTTCATTCAAAGTTTTCAGTCATAACATTTATATCAAACAACTTTCGATGCAAGTTATGAAATAAGTTTGATGAACACATGAAATTTGACGAAATAATAACTGATTACTGCTTGTTTATCAATCCTTTTATATTAAACATATAAAATTGTTGATATAATGTATGTTTACAATTTAAAATTGTACTGTGAAATGTCAAGTAATGAGATGATCAAACCGCTAGAAGTGATACAGGATCTAATAAAATGTAGATCAAGGAAGGCCGGTTTGAAATCAAATTGACCATAGATTCGCCAGTTATAAATTAATTTTATTTTGTTTCAAACCCATTCGATCATGGAATGCCCAGTTTGAAATCAATTTCAACGTGGCACACCCATTGTGAAACCGATTCGTTTATGGAATGCCCAGTTTGAAACCGATTCGAATATCGAATGCCCAGTTTGAAATCAGTTTGAACGTGGAATGCCCAGTTTGAAATCAGTTTGAACGTGGAATGCCCAGTTTGAAATCAGTTTGAACGTGGAATGTCCAGTTTGAAATCAGTTTGAACGTGGAATGCCCAGTTTGAAATGAGTAGAAGTGATCACGTGAGGACCACGGCTCGGAAGACGCAGCGGTTGCCGTCCATGAGCGCCGGCCACACGAACGCCCGGATCAGGTCGGACCTCCTCTCCCTCTGCCCTCCGGTCTGCAGACGGGTGTGCCTGTCTGGATCCATCACCACTGGAATTCAAATCAAGTTGATTGAAACGTTTTATAGGGATCGAGTTTCCAGATTGTCGCGCCATCCAGTGGCTGAAATGTGAACTTTTAGCTTGCTTATTTTATTCTATACCTTTTCGTCTATACCATCCAGCCACCAAAGATGCTATGCTGTATTGCAGCCGAATTTGGCCGTAACAACAGGAGGTACCACTCACTCACACGATACCAGCGTAAAGTAACGGCAAAAGGGGTTGCGTTTTGTTTGCGTGTGTTTTCACATGGAGGGGTCAAAAGGTTGGGGCGTAGCCACGCATCTGTACAGCCTCTATGCAGATGTCTTTAGCCGTCATAAAAAGGTCTCCGACTGCTCCTTAGGCCCTTATGGTATTTAAAAAAATGACAGTTACCTGGCGCGAAGTCCGTGTCGATGCGCAGCGGCGGATGCAGCGCGAGGCACCAGGCCGCCCGGCACGCGGCCGCGGCGAGCGCGTGCAGCGGCGCGCAGCTCGCCACGCACGGGTACTCGCGGAGCGTGCCCGTCACCTGGGCAATGCAGATCATTAGCTAGCACACTTGGAATTGGAACTACTTTCTACTCCTCCTACTTTCTAATTGAATTCGTTGGAGGTCCCAAGACAGATTTAGCTTTTCCCTTCCTTCATTCATATCAAAGGGTTAAGTGCGGTTTCCGCTGTCGATCCTGGCGACACAGGAGTAGCAGCAGTGGGAACGAGTGATGGATCAAAGCCAGTTAAGAAAATAGCACCCTTGGAAATATAGACAACAGTCTTGCTTTTTGATATCACATGTGTGTTCCACTTTTTAAGTACTTTAGGGTTCTGCTTTTTCCTTGAGGTACCAAGAAAAAACGGAGCCCTTAATGATCAGTTTGTTATCCATCTGTCTTTCTGTTATTCTGTCCATCATTATCTCTGTCCAGGTCTTTTTTTAACTTTTTACTCACGCATATGCTAACGTGAAGTGAGGTGTTGTGTTTCAAAATTGCTCTTCTGCCTTCTTTCCTACAATGGGCGACAGGACTCTTACGGAATCTGTAAAGCACGCTACACACCTTCAGTTTCAACTGTGCGATTTCTCTACCGTCGAACTGTGCAGATAAATCTTTAAGTGTGTAAGAACAAACAATTGAACTTTACAGTTTATTAATGACTAGATGGAGCGACGACACACGCAAAGCAGGAAGTGGGAAATGCCGAAGATCGGGGTCAGTGGCGGGCTATGGGAGAGACCTTTGTCCAACAGTGGACTGCGACTATAATGATGATAATGAAAGTATGAATAAATAAAAAGTTATCTGCACAGTTCGACTATACAGAGAAATCGCACAGATAAAACTGAAGATGTGTAGCATTAGCTAGTACGCTTTAAAACAGACGATAGTCATGCTGATTGTTATCACGTGTGTGTATCACTTTTGAAGTACATTTTAGGGTTCCGTTTCTTCCTTTCGGTAGCAAAAAAACGGAACCCTTAATGATCATTTTGTTGTCCATCTGTCATTGTCTGTGTTTTATTCTGTCCATCATTCTCTTGGTACAGATCTTTTTTTAACATATTAACACACTTACCCACCAACCCACGCTTCTACCCACTTCGAGCGAATCGTGGCAGATGCACGGGGGTTTGCTCACCGACTCTGTTCACTCAAACAACATATAGGCTTAAAGTCATAGTTGTCGTGTTTCGAACGGTTCTCGCCACTTCTCTCTTCTCCTGTCTGCCGTCCTATCCTCCGATGTGTCATAGGACTCTTACTGAGCCTGTAAAAGTCCGGTGGCCCATTGGAAGAAAGGTGGGCAACACTGCATATCAATTGTGCGGATAATTAGGAACGACGACGGCGACCAAAACGCTGTGAATCTAATTTCCCCTTTATAAGCTAAAATAATGGCTGCAGCTATTCCAATAAAACTCTGACCAAAGATTTCCATTATTACCTGACTAAACAACAAGCTGTTCATCACCGGCGCTTACATTCTAACCAAAGATTTCCATTAATTACCTGACTAATAACAGTCCTCTCGGCCTCCCCCAGCGGAAAGGTGTGCGCGGTACTCCTCATCATCCTGAAGGCGGAGCCGACGAAACTTGCGGCGCCAGGGGTACTGTCCGACTCGCAGCCCAGCAGGGACTTGGCCTCGTTGATCCTCTTGTCGCGCAGGCTGATCACCGCGCGGAAAGATAGCTGGAAGTGTGAGGGAACAGTAAGATACAGGTGGTACAAGAAGGTCTGATTTGGTGAATACAAAAATTTTGAGGTCAGTAAAGTGACGGATTTTGAGACCTTCGTTAGTTTTCTGTAAGGGTCCCGTTGACGGACTTGGTGAAGGATTTGGTAGTAATAGTAACATATTCTGCGTATATAACATAGAATATGCAAAATGAGGGAAACATTCCGAAACTTGTTCGCACACCGAAGATTATGAACCATGGTCTGTCAGGTCTGTTGGACCTCCTTCTCCAATGTTTTGCTCTTGTCTAAACTCTTCAATGAGATTCCACTTGACATGAACGGGATAGTAGTCAAGGATGCTACAATGTTCGTCATCACAGAATCCACGATGGTGCAATGTTCTCATGGAAGGGCTTTACTTTCAATTCAGCTTAGTGGATTACCAAGAATTGGTCTTTAACGTACTTCGTACCTATCTGTAGTTGTGCATAAATAAACTGAAACTTTATTCACGAATTATTTAGGGTCGAAACCTTTGCTACGATCACAGCCTAATCAATTAACTGGAGGGATTTTTGACATTATGTTGTAAATTCTTAATTCTCTAATTACAACCTTTTTTTTTGTTAACGCAGGATAATGCCTTTACGCAAGCTACCCGGAGCCTGGGAGGCTCTTAGTACAGTCTCGGGCTCGGGGTTTGATTGCCCCTACCAACTAAACCTCCTGCCTTCAGCCGGTGAGTTCCTTCAGCCGCTTTAAGTGTCAGTCACAGTCCCGAGAACGTCGTGCCATATAGCTGGACCGGGTTCCCATCCTGGTATCTAATTACAACCTAAGCTTATACTTGGCAATCACCAATGCACTACGCTGGACTAACACAAACTTGGTCTCCAACGTCCCTCGCTCTTTGCTGTAAATGGAAGATAAATCTTTGGTAACGACTTACTTATGGCAAAAACCCATGTTTTAACTCAACAAAGTAACTCAAAAGACAATTTAAGTTACCCTTGATTAAACCTTGGGAAGGTAAATCAAAGTTACCCTTAATTGAATTAAATCGTTAGACCTGGGGATTGAATCGGTAACTTACAACAGCGACAGAGAAGATGATCTTGTACTTGAGGTTGGGAGTCTGCTGCAGTTGCTCCAGGTCCGCCAACGCTGGCAGCACCTCGTCCGCCGCTCGCGCCCAGACCGCCGCGTACTGGTTTATCAGCTTGTTACTGGAACATGGTTAAGATCGTGTTAAATAATGTACTAGTTCTGCGGTTTCAACCACATCATATATTTCAACTTCAGACCCTATTTCACCCAAATGGGTGTTGTGGTTGAAATTTAAAAAATCCTTATTCAGAAATCTTCGTGGGATCATGAGAAACAACTTTACTAAAGATCATGATCAAATGATCGGTCATCAAACGAATATGTCAGCCATTTGGTGTTTATGAACACTGATTAAGATCCTTATAATTAAAGAGATTAATCAGTTGACTGCATCCCCCAATGGAATTGACTACTTCTGGGTTCTCAAAAACCGTATGTAACATGAAACGCAATAGCATAGCCATTCATTCCATTGGCTCCAATATAGAAATAGTGCCATTAGATCTGTCTAGTTAGTGCTACTAGATCTGTCTAGTTAGTGCTACAAGATCTGTCTAGTAAGTGCTACTAGATCTGTCTAGTTAGTGCTACTAGATCCGTCAAGTTAGTGCTACTAGATCTGTCTAGTTAGTGCTACTATATATTATGTCTAGTTCGTGCTACTAGATCTGTCTAGTTAGTGCTACAAGATCTGTCTAGTA
>LUGF01027705.1:129394-140147 GCA_001625245.1 Calycopis cecrops | reverse complement strand
ATGCAGTCGAATTGGGCCGGCAAGACCGGGGAGGTACCTCTCGCTTACACGAGACTGGCGTAAAGTGACAGCTGTGCTGTCGCGTTTCGTGCGGTGTGTAAGTAGCCGGTGGCCCATCGAGGTGGGAGCAGAAAGGAGGGCAGCGCATTTTATAGCCTCTATGCGGATGTTTGTGGGCGTCGGTAGTCATGAAAATGGCTCCGGCTGCTCATTTGCCCTCTTATAACATAAAAAAAAAAACATCATATAAATCAACTTCAGACCCTATTTCGCCCATTTGGGGGTCGAAATTAAAAAAATCCTTACTCAGAAATCTTCGTGGGATCATGAGAAACAACTTTACTAAAGACCATGATCAAATGATCGGTCATCAAACGAACAATGTCATTTGGTGTTTACCAAAGCTAATTAAGATCCTTATAATTAAAGACATTAATCAGATGACTGCATCCCCCAATGGAATTGACTACTTCTGGGTTCTCACAAACCGTATGTAACATGAAACGCAATAGCATAGCCATTCATTCCATTGGCTCCAATACAGCAATGGTGGTATTAGAATCTACTTTGTGCTACAAGATCTGTCAAGTTAGTGCTACTAGATCTGTCTAGTTAGTGCTACTAGATCTGTCTAGTTAGTGCTACTAGATCTGTCTAGTTAGTGCTGCTAGATCTGTCAAGTTAGTGCTACTAGATCTGTCTAGTTAGTGCTACTAGATCTGTCTAGTTAGTGCTGCTAGATCTGTCCAGTTAGTGCTACTAGATCTATCTAGTTAGTGCTACTAGATCTGTCCAGTTAGTGTTACTAGATCTGTCTAGTTAGTGCTACTAGATCTGTCCAGTTAGTGCTGCTAGATCTGTCCAGTTAGTGCTGCTAGATCGGTCTAGTTAGTGCTACTAGATCTGTCTAGTTAGTGCTACTAGATCTGACGACAGCCTTACCGTTCAGGGTTGAGGTGCGAGTCGTCTATATCCGAGTGGTACCCGTCGCTGGCGGAGTCTGTGGAGGACCTCGGCGTGGTCTCCACGGCCGGACCCTCGGTCATCTGCGACAGCACGGCCGCGCAGCCGCGGGAGTAGCTCATCAGTACTCCAGCTACTGGCCTGGAACAGAACAGAACATACTAATATTATACAGTTCAGTTTTATAGAAATATTTTCTTATATTCTTTTGATCGTTCATACCCGTGGGCCGCAAGGGGCTCTCTGACGTTTCACTTGTGGCCCATGAGTGTTTTGTAAACCCTTCTTAATATTATAAAAAAAATCTGTTTGTTTTTTTGTTACCCCTTCACGCAAAAACTGCTGAACCGATTTTCATGAAATTTGGCACACACATTTCAAACAAGTTGAATGGCGAAAAAATGTAAACCTGTAGAAACATTTAAAAAAGAAAGAAAAAAAATACATTTATATTAAATTTTGACCGTGCCTACCAGAAGATTGTCAACCGCTGGTTTATAACAACATAATATAATTATTTAACATATGGCATGGAGGGGATGAGATATTTAAATTTTAAAACAGGAGTGAACCCTTGTATCGGCGTCCCCCCTCACTTAGTTAAAGGTAAACTCCATGTATGTATGTTTAACGGCAAATGATTGTTGTTTAAAAGAATAAAAAAAATGTATAGTATAAGATTTCTACATTAAACAGTTGTAAAATAACGAATGTGTTTAATGAATTAATTGCGATACGCAGAAACAATTACTTTTAATGAGTTTTTTTTTGAATGCTTAGAAAAACAGCGAACGAAAAAAGAAGCTGCTTTCAAAAATTAATCTTGCAAATGGGATATCTCTTTCATATTATGTTTTCTAAATAGATATAAAATACCGGGTACTGTGTATTATATATTGTAGTGTTCAAGAGAGCAAACGAGCAGTCGGAAGTTTAAGATGAGTTCGTACACATGTGCATAATGGTTATGCAGACCCCCTCTGCTTTATCAGGGTACGGAAACTTATAAACTGCAGTAAACGAAGGCATAGCCTCTTTAATGCGGTAAGACGTGAGCAAGAGGTACCCCGCCTGTGCCTCTTGCATACACGATATCTAAAAGTTCTTGTTCGACTGCCTCGTGGTCCAGTGGTTGTTCAACCACAGACGTGAGGTCCCGGGTTCGAATCCCGGGTCGGACCAAAAATTGTTACTGGGATTTTTCAGTTTGTAATAATAGTCCGGAGTCAGGAAGTTGGCGGTGATACACCCCCGTGCCTCGGAGAGCTCGTTAAGCCGTCAGTCCTGCGCCTGATTTCTCTCCGGTCGGACTGCCGTCCCATCCGAATATGAGAATGAGGGAATAGAGAGTGCACTTGTGTCTGCGCACAATCATGTGCACTATAATTTGTCCTGCGCTGATGGCTCGTCTATATAGACGGCCGCCGTGGCCGAAATCGTCCAGGATATTATCATTATTTGTTAAAAGTACCTACTTAGCAAAGTCACCTCTCAGAGGCCTAGTCACCAAAATGCTCTTTTGCCCTTTATAATATACTTACTATACTAGTTATAACTAGTAATGCCCAGGTTTTCAACCGCATAACCCATCCTACTAATATTATAAATACGAAAGTTGGTATGTTTGTTTGCTGGTTTGTTTGTTACTCCTTCACGCAGAAACTGCTGAACCGATTTTTATTAAATTTGGCACACACATAGAGGGTAACTTGTATTAACACATAGGATAGTTATATCCTGAAAAAACCCTACCTCCTTCCTTCTCAAGCCACCGGAAACTCACGCATCGAACGACTCCTGTATGTGTCTCGGTTGAAGTGCATGGCACTACCTCTTATTAACTTCTTTTTTTTTTATGATATAGGAGGGCAAACGAGCAGCCGGAGCCATTTTCATGACTACCGACGCCCACAAACATCCGCATAGAGGCTATGCAGATGCGCTGCCCTCCTTTCTCCTCCCACCTCCTTGGGCCACCGGCTACTTACACACCGCACGAAACGCGACAGCACAGCTGTCACTTCACGCCGGTCTCGTGTAAGCGAGAGGTACCTCCCCGGTCGTGCCGGCCCAATTCGACCGCATGCAAACATGCAGTGTGGCACTACCTCTTACTAACTTCATAATATTAAGTACAGATGACAAATATTTCGCCCATCAAACTGTTTGTTTGATGGGAGGGTACTTGGCGCTGGGTGTGAGAAGCGAAGTAAAAGCGGTTGCGCAAGCAGTTACAGCAGTTAACTCATCTTAACAAAGACTCCGATATAATCGTTCTCAGACTATGAAAGTTGCACAATTAACTTGTTACAAGATACTCAATATTTTGTCTATAGCATGAGCTCATTTGTGAACGGTCGCAAGTTTAAGTGTTTTGTCTATAGTCTGCTATTTGATATTAGAGAGGATATAGGGCAGTCAATATTTTGTCGCTAGTCTGTGCTCATTTGTTTCGAGAGCGGTTGCAAGCTTTAGGGTCAACTCACACCAAAAGCGCGGCTAAGGGCAGCGAAGCGGAGAGCAGTTTATGTGTCATATGAATTTCAACTTTATTTTCATTTCTGTAATACTTATTATCGCATGAGAAACTCGAACGAGACGCGCGGATTCACGCGACTGCTCGAGAAGTCGCTGGAATGCTCCAGAAGTCGCGAGAATTTGATAATAAATAAAGTTACAGCTTTGCCAGCCTCATCTTTCGTAAGTCATCACGTCCTCGTGGCTCAGGTCATCCAGCGCCAGCCCGGCGCTCTACGGGGGGGCCTACGCTCAGCGATGGACGGCTAGAGCCGGATTCCAAGTTCAACGTTTTCGCGGCATCTTACATAATTAAATTCATAAGCTTTTCTATTCGTGTAACCCATTTAATGTATACGAAAGACTTTCCCAACATTTTATGACCTGCGCAGACGTGGGATTTTAGTCCGCACGTGTTTGTCCTCTAAAATAGAACGCTTACAGCTGTATGGTGTAACGCAAACGAGGGATTAAAAGTACCGCGTACAAAAGTCCCCCGAATAACCGAGGACATGCAGAGAGCGACAAAAATACGCGTAAGTCCCCGAAAGTAATAGAACTCCAGTGACTAGGCGACGCAACGCACACGGAGGACTTTAGTCCGCGTTGTGCTTTAATGAGGCACGTTCCGGGCAACAAATGTTGCACGCCGTGTGCGTTGAGTACGCAGTAAATCCGCGGGAGTCTTTTTATTCGCTGAGCGTTCTTTTCACTACGCCATGGACAAAAATCCCTTGTCTTATATACAAAGTAGGATAGGATATACAAAGTATATATTATGTTCTTTCACATTGTTTCCGTTTCGAAAACTATTCAAATCCATTCAATATGAATAGATTTTGCGTAAAATAACAAACATTGACAAACTTGAGCATAACATGTTAATAAGTACTTGTGATGTATGAGCTGTTTGTGTAATGGCAGTTTGTTTCTGAATGAAACTATTCTAGACATAACCATACATACATACATACATACACTTTCCAAATGAAAAGGCCGTTTCTCCCGGTTTTCCCCCTGACAATGTGCTTGGAATTTACTATCTATTGTTTCAAAAACTTGTTTTCTTAAAATAATAATTTTGTTGTTTTTTTATGGGTTAGGATGAGAAAAGAGCAGTCGGAGGTAAGACCGACGTCCATTAACATAAGATCAGCGCTCTCCTTCACCCCATGCCCCCAATGGGACACCGGATACCCGCAGGCAGCACCAAAAGCGTCAGAATGGCTATCACTTTTTTGGAAGAGGGTAATAGATTTGTAAGAGGCAGCCGTATTGCTGCATTGCAGCCGAAAAGGATCGCATTTTTGTAGCTTAAGAGGGGCAAACGAGCAGTCGGAGCCTCTTAATGAGTACCGCATGACTGTTACGCATATGCATTGTCCTATCCACATAATATACTATCCTACTAATATTATAAATGCGAAACTTTGCATGTTTGTTACTCCTTCACACAAAAACTGCTGAACCGATTTTCATGAAATTCAGCACACACATAGAGGGTAACTTGGGTTAACACAAGGGATAGTTTTTATCCCGAACAAATGTTTCTATAGCATGCCATGGGAAGTTTTCTATTTTCCACGGGATCGAAATTTACGCTGGCGAAACCGCGGGGCGCAGCTAGTAAATATATATATTTAGGTACATTAGTACTGCCTCGTGGTCTAGAGTTAACCATTTTCAATTACAGCCGTGAGGTCCTGGGTTCGAATACCGGGTCGAACCAAAAAGTGTTGTTGGAATTTATCAATTCCTAATACCAGCCCAGATTCAGGTTGGCGGTTCGTGAAAGGTCGCCACACTGCCTGCAGCCGAATTGGGCACGACCTGGGAGGTACATCTCGCTTACACGAGACCGGCTTAAAGTGGCAGCTGTCGCGTTTCGTGCGATGTGCAAGTAGCCGGTGGCCCATGGAGATGGGAGGAGAAAGGAGGGCAATCTGTATAGCCTCTATGCGGATGTCTAGCGTCGGTAGTCACGAAAATGGCTCCGACTGCTCGTTTGCCCCCATAAAAAAAAATAAGGTTAATAAAGTATTTATGTATGTGGTATAATGTTCTTCCTGCGGATATGCCCGTCCGTGTCGGAAGCTCGTAACGCCGATGGTCCTACAGACATCCGCACACATTACACAACTTGTAATTATACAATAATCTTTATCTTTTATTACGAGTAAAGCAGCAAAGCAAGGTTAGTTAGTTATGTAATAGTGTCCTTGTAATAATGAACTGTAAGTATAAATATTCTTTCTTTTTTTTTATAACACGATGGTGGCAAAAAAAGCATACGGCCCACCTGATGGTACGTGGTTACCGTAGCCTATGGACGCTTGCAACACCAGGGGCATCACATGCGCATTGCCGACCCTTTAAGAACCTATTGACTCCCCTCTTGAAGAACCCCCTACTGTAGCCCTCTGGGAAAACCTCGGCATGGAGTTATTCTAGAAGTTTCGCTAAGACAATGATAGATACAGAGTTTTTCAATGGCTACTTTTTTTTTAATAATTACTTTCCCGACCCGCACCCCGCTGTCGGCGCCTTGATAGTGCAGTTGGTCAAGCAAGGTGTTTTATGAGCTGTTACGTTAATCATATTGACAGTTATGACATAATGCGTAGGAGTCTGCGAAAATCTCATGTCACATTTCATACTGGATAAATGTCAAAGCAATTTACAACCGCCTACTGGAAGTTGACAGTTCTGCAAGAGATAGTGCTGCATTGCCATTGAATCGGGTCCGTATAGTCGAAAGGGTAGGTGATGGCTATATGTGTGCTGTTAGTAAGTTTCCGGTGGCCCACTGGACTGGGAAAGAGAACAAGACTTTGAAGACAAAAATAAATGTAGGTGATCCAAAAACGATAAAATACCGATTAAAAGTCGGCCATCCAGTTACATAAATTATCATAATACTTAATTAACACCTTGTCATTCAACAATCAATTTAAACTGTTAATAACAATAACAGCATTAGATAACAACGGATGCAATTATTTGAACAAACTTCTGCAAATTGAAACAAAAATGGCCGACCTCCATTGCGCAGGAAACATTATGTAAATAAAAACTTACGAAATAAACATTTAAACTCGTCCCACACTAGGTTAATATAATATTATTTAATAATAGGCTGTTATTAAATAATAGTGTGTAATAATGCTGCAAAAATAGAGCAAGCTTGCTAAACAAGATAATTATTAAGTTTATTATTATTGACGTGTAAATTGTCGTCCATTTTGAAGAAATGTCGCGAAGAAATTACCCGAATGTGTTAAATTGAGTAATGTTTTTGAGTTTGTGTGTTTGTGTGTATGTAGATTACTGTGTTACCTGCTAAAACCGAAACGTTTTGACGGGTTTTAACGTAAGAGGTGTTAAATTCAGTGCAAGTACATTGGGTACATCACTACATAGTATAAAACAAAGTCTGGGTGTCTGTGTGTCTGTGCTTAGATCTTTAAGATACGCCACAGATTTTGATGGGGTTTTTTATAATAAGTAGAGTGATTCAAGAGGAAAGTCGCAGGCAAAAGCTAGTTAAAATATATTTTAAGTAGTTTAGAGTTTTTTTATTTCAAAGTTATGTTACTAGTTTTGGTTATTAAGAGATTATAGCTACTCAAAAGATATAGAGAGAGTTATCAAGACAAATACTACAAGAAATAATATGAATTACTTACTTCTCTCTAATGTTATCACTTTTACATATGTATTATTATGCAGAAAGCATAATCCTAGTAATATTACAAATGCGAAAGTTGTGTATGTAATATGTATGTTCTTTTGCGTGAAATAATGTAGGTACTTATCGCTTACACCAGGGTTTCTTAAAGTGGGGTCCACGTATTCGCCGCTATAGCTCAGTTAAACCTTGTGGACATTTAATATTATTCACATAACATAAATAATGTTTGTTTTCCTTTCCCAAAACCATCTTTGACCGGGGTCCGCGGAGATTTTAAATATTGAAAAGGGGTCCAAAATGTTTAAGAAACCCTGGCTTACACTATACCGACGTAAAGTGACAGCTGTGCTGTGGTGGCGTGTAAGTAGCCGGTGGCCCGTGGACACGACTGTGGACCCGTGGACTACCGACATCAACATTGTCCCCTCGACAATGTTGATGTCGGTAGTCTTAAAAATGGCTTCAATTGCTTGTTTGCCACTAATATAAAAAATGCATTCTTTCCCGGATCTGTAGACAACATAATTCAACTCTTTTTTTACCTTCTTACCTAACACGGGTCTAGATTAATGTAGTGGTTTTATGGTATAGGGGCGCCAACGAGCAGTTCGAGCCATTTTCATGATTTCCGCCCATAGATATCCGCACAGAGGCTATACAGATGTGCTGCCCTCCTCACTCGTCCCACCTAGCGAAGTTGCCAATTTACGCTGGTCTCGTGTAAGAGGTACCTCCCCGGTCGTGCCGGCCTGATTTGGATGCATGCATTCACGCAGCGTGGCACTACCTCTTACTAAAATAATAATAATAATAAGGTACTTACCGTGTATCAGTCAAGTCCAGCGCTGGGTCATTCCTCTTAATCTGTCCCACGCAGGCTAGCACAGCTTTGTCACTCTCCACCCTGGCAGCCAGGGAAGAGACCAGGGAAGGGAGCTGCCGCAGAGCTGGCTTGTCCACGATGGTGAGGAGGGACTTGTTGTCTATCAGCCGCCTCTCAACGTCGCCGTGGGAGAGAGCCAGGAGCCGCTGGTGGGATGATGATGCTGGGTCCTGGTTCACCGTCACTGGTGACTGAGCGAGACAGGTATATTAGATCACTGGTGACTGAGCGAGACAGGTATATTAGATCACTGGTAACTGAGCGAGACAGGTATATTAGGTCACTGGTGACTAAGTGAGACAGATATATTAGGTCACTGGTGACTAAGTGAGACAGATATATTAGGTTACTGGTGACTGAGGGAGACCGGTATATTAGGTCACTGGTGGCTAAGTGAGACAGATATATTAGGTCACTGGTGACTGAGCGAGACAGGTATATTAGGTCACTGGTGACTGAGCGAGACAGGTATATTAGGTCACTGGTGACTGAGCGAGACAGGTATATTAGGACACTAGTGACTGAGCGAGACAGGTATATTAGTAGGTATCGAAAATTTGGCTTTCTAAGGAGTATTTTTATGACTTTGATTTGGCTCTTGATTACTATAAACGCCTTTCTACGAGCCACCGGAAACTCATGAACCGAACGTAGCGCGACTGCGTAGTCATTTTGCGGCATCATGTTGGCCCACTTCAGCTGACTTACAAAAAAGTAAAAGTCACACTTCACTTTTAGAACGAGCCTTTCCTTAAGTCTAAGTCCTGGGAGACTCTCCCCACTTCTCCCCCCCATAGTATGGAGAATGGAAAACTTATTAATTGTAGGCACATTCGAAGTCACATGAAGCTTTAGAACGAGCCTTGGCTTAAGTCCTTAAGACTTCATCCCCCTTCTCCCATCTTTGCGCCCCTTCATAACAAGGAGCAGTGTTTATATTGGTTGTCTATGTTTAGTCATAGACCGTACACTGCATATTCATACCATAGATGATGTCTATGGTTAGGTACAGACAAGAGAGAAAGGGATGTCTGACATTACGACCATGACTAAGTGACAGCTTATCACCATAGGTAGAGAACTTAGGCATCAGCTGTCAACATCATCTGTCAGACTTGTCCTACTTCCACTTGGCATGTGTATGTAACAAAGTTACCAGTTCCTCCAGCTTATGCAGCGCCTGCTTGTAGACCTCCACGTGCCGCTGCAGCTCGTTCTTCATGGCCACGTGCAGCGAGATGAGCGCGCCCGTCGCGTCCGCCGTCAGCCCGTGCGTGCCCAGACCTGAGGCAAGGGAGCATTCACGTTACACACAGTCTCGCATACTTCTCGAACAGGCGCGTTACCCTCTCTCCCGCCTCACCTCGGATGGGCCACCAAAAACGAATTGTCACTTTAAAACTGTATCATGGGAATTAGTAGGTAGGGTGGGATACTACCTGAACTTTTGCTGTGGAAACCAAGAGAATCCCAATAGAACCTCATTGGATCGCGTTGGTGGAAGGGGAACCGCCCTCTCTCCCACAGATGGAAGAGATGCATCCCGATAGGACAATGTTTATGGTATAGGAGGGCAAACGAGCAGTCGGAGCCATTTTCATGACTACCATCGTCCATAGCTATACGGATGCGCCGCCCTCCTTTCTCCTCCCGTCTCAATGGGTCACCGGCTACTTACACACCGCGCGAAACGCGACAGCACAACTGTCACTGTACCCCGGTTTCGTGTAAGTGAGAGGTACCTCCCCGGTCGGGCCGGCCCAATTCGGCTATATGCATGCATGCAGTGCGACACTATCTCTTAGGTGCTGATAATAGTTCAGAAAGACCGCGAGGTCCCCTAACTCTCGACTCTGACCTCAGGGGGGCAGCTTGCTAGCGATAGTAAGTAATTACTAATTAGTAAGTAGTAGTAAGTTCTATAACCCAGGACAAACTAAGTTTGTGCAAGGTAGTGCTTTTGCCGACACTACCCGGAAGAGCCACCCGGGCTCCTGGGTAGCGTAGGTATAAAGGTATTCCATTGCGTCACCAAAAAAAGGTAGTGCTATGCTAAATTGTATACATACCTTACATAATACCGGAATCAAGTAATGACTTCGTAACACGATTGGAAAATGTTAAATCATCTTCATTTTGCAAGTTTAGTTTAGAGAAATCAGTTAAGAGCTAAGTAGGCGAGCCTGAGCACATGTTTGATTATTATGCAATAGAAGAGCAGGTGGAAAGTTTAAGTTACCCATAGATTTAGAATTGTTCTCACTACGTGAAAGATGTACAAAGCGTGGGAGGGAGACATTCAGATTAACTGCCAATCATCGGAAAAGAAAAGAGACAGTAGATGAAGTGCATATGAGACAATTATTTTACGCGAGTAAGAGGCCATAGCGGCCCGATTACATACTAATGATAAAGTCATGTAAGTGTTTTTGTCTCGCCTCTGTTCTGACATTGTGTATCTTGTACATTCTAAATCTATAGTAATACCTTCTAGACAGGTACGTTTTATTTATTTCACTAGATCTGAACGCTGGTCCATTAGGAGGGAAGACGGGAAGAGGGCAACGCGTCTTTTGGATTGGTACGAAGCTCATGAGCATCTGCATTTATTATTATTTTTTTTTTTTATAGTACAAGGGGGCAAACGAGCAGTCGGCGCCATTTTCATGTCTACCGACGCCCATAGACATCCACATACA
>LUGF01027705.1:113514-124497 GCA_001625245.1 Calycopis cecrops | reverse complement strand
TCTCCCCCCTGTAACGGTCGTGTCCCACGGACCCGCGTTTGATGAAACCTTTTGCTTTTCAGGGGGCAAACGAACAGTCGGTAGTCATTTTCATGACTACCGACCACCACACAAGATATACAGATGCGTCGCCCTCCATCCTCATCCCTGCACGGGCCACCGGCCACGTAACGCGACATCGCTGTCACTTTACGCCTGTGTCGTGTACGAGGTACCTCCCCGGTCGTGCCGGCCCAATTCGGCTGCATGCGTATAGCCGTCCACTATTTCTAACCACGTATAATTAATGGCCGCCATGATATATAATATATTACGTCATCCCTCCCCCCTCTCCCCCAGTAACGGTCGTGTCCCACGGCCGCACAATAGACGCGGTTTTACGATGCATTGTGGTCTAGAAATTGTATTGTTGTGTGAGAGCGGTGGTGACCGTTATAGTTGATGAGTAGCGGTGCAGTGGTAGGTCAGAGGTTCGAGTCCCGGGCAGAGTAGGTCTCGGTGGGACCTTAGGAGGGTTGCAGCCGGGACCCGTAATTGTTAGTGGCCTTATCAATATATATAAAACTCAAACGTGACATAGCCATCTATCAACGCACAGCCCAAACCACTGGACGGATCAAGCTGAAATTTGACATCCAGGTAGATGTTACGACGTAGGCATCCGCTAAAAAAGGATTTTTAGAAATTCAACCCCTAAGGGGGTGAAACAGGGTGTTGAAGTTTATATGGATTTCTTAGAAATTAAACGCGGGTGAAACCGCGGGACACAGCTATTATTAATAAGATAAAAGAAAAAAAATCATGAGGTGGGGGCGTAAGGGGCCAGACGGGACCCGTAAGGCTAAGTGGGCTTAAGATAATATTAAATATTAATTTTTTTTTTTAAATCATTTAATAAAATGTGTGTGCTGTAGACCACACGGATGAAGTAAAACTTCATACACGAAACTGACTAAGATGGAGAGAGAAAGGAAATATGCGCGCGCACTGCTCATTCTAGCTCCAGGCTCCTACTATATAAGAAACGTAACTCTTTCTGTCTTTACTAACTTATATCTCCCTCTTAAATTCAGAGAAGTTTTATTTCAAAAGATTATTTTTGCACCCGTAATAGGGGCATTTCAGCTTGAGGTCTATAAGCTCCCGGCCCCGTCATAGCTTAATCCGGCGATGATCTTGGGTCAAAACCGACTGGCTCAGCAAAATAACTAGGGTAATCCTATAGTTTTCGTATATTTACGCGAATGTTGCTCATGATTAAGATTCTTTAAACGGATTCTATCGCGTTTGATATAAAATATCCACTTGCAGAATATAACAGAACCTCCGCAATGAACGAGTCTATCAATTCGTTAGTCCCCTGAATGAGATAAAAATCCCGCGATAGAATCCGTTTAAAGAATCTAAGGGTAATCCTAGCATAAAGGTCGCGAGTTCGTAACAAACGGTCACGGGTGTTTATCTATGTGTATTTCGTTGATAAAAATCTTAATGATATAGAATTTCTTCAATTCATAAAACATATTAAATATATTCCGTTGTCTAGTACCCGTAACACAAGTCCTTACGGTACTTAGCACGGGGCTAGGCTAACGTGGTGTGTAAAGTCCACAGATGTTGTTATTGTATAACTAGCAGCGCCCCGCGGTGTCACCTACGTTACACACTTGCTCGGCTTCTATTAGTCATAGTTTAATGGTAAAGCCTATGGCATTCTGCCTAACACCAAAGGAATCATTCGAATCGGAACAGTAATTCAGGACTTTTGCACGTACAACCAAACATACAAACCCTTCAGCTTATTATATATTTATATTATTATATTAATCCAAAAAGTGTTTTTGGGATTTTTCAATTTCTAATAACAGTCCGAGGCTCAAGTTATGGGTGTAGCCCGTGGTTAGGAAAGCACATGATGGGCGGGTGAAATAGCTCCGACTGCTCATTTATATTGTAGGTACTAAAAAATTCTCAACAGCGCCAGTGATAGTAAACACGTCACACGGTACCGCTCGTTTGTCCCCCCTCGCGCCGGCGACGTCACAAAAATGCCGGCTTGGCTCGTGTACCTGACCCGTCGGGCGGCTTTCACCTGCCGAAAGCGCGCCCTTGACGTGTATTACGTTAGATAATGTCTGGTGAAGATGACGCAGTGTTGACAGCTATGCGATCGCGTTTAGTGAGGTATATGAGAGGTGGATATTGAAGGAGGGCAATGCACCTGCGTAGAAATTGTGATAGCGACTTACTCTGAGTGGAATTAAAATATATAAAAACGCAAAGGTGACTGACTGACATAGTGATCAATCAAAACACAGCCCAAAACATTGGACGGATCGGAATGAAATTTGGCATGCAGGTAGATGTTATGACGTAGGCATCCGTTAAGAAAGGACTTTTAGAAATTCAACCCCTAAGGGAGTGAAATAGGGTGTTGAAGTTTTAGGCATACTATAAGGTAACAGATTTTATGACAGATACACCACATCTTGGGATTAGTACCCTCCTGGGCGGAGGGTACTAATCCCAAGATGTGGTATCTGTCATAAAATCTGTTTCTGTATCATAATTCTTGTAAATTCATTATTGTATTATATCATCTATAATATGCAAAAGGATTTGTATTTTTTTATTTTACATCTCATCACAACATGAGGCCCACTGAGTTTGTTTCGCTGGTTCTTCTCAGGACAGGGCTACGGTTGAACAGGTGGTAGATTTAATTGTTGACGTTCAAAAAGTAATTCATGTAATTCTACTTTGAATAAAAACTTTTTCATTTTTATTTTCATTATGTGATTTTTTAGAAATTAAACGCAGTTGAAACCGCTGGGCACGGCTAGTAATTACTATACTTTATTTAATTAAATAAAGTATCTTAATTCTCCCGGTACCGACCACGTGTTCGCTGCGTGTTTTTGAAGCGTTCATGAACGTCCGCGGTGACCGAAAGGTTAAGTTACTCCCTATATGTTACTATTTGCCAGTGAAAATCGCGCCGAAATCTGTCCAGTTATTTTTAGCAGAAAAAAACAGACAGACAGACAAAAATTGTAATAAAATATGTTTAGGTATATGTACCGCTTATACAAGCGATTATTATATACTAGTCGACCCGACAGTCGATGTCTCGTCATTATTAGAAAATATGTTGTCATGGTAACGCGTAATAATTACTATATGATTGTCAATCCGTTATTTTGCCCTACAATAGTGTATTTCAAGTCGAGATACCGAATGCAGCATTATATATAAATTTATCAATATTATTGATAAATTATAGCTTAAATGTTACCGAGGACTAATACCTATATAACAAAAAACTTTCATCAAAATCCGTCCAGTAGTTTTTGCGTGAAAACCGCACAAGACAGAACGACGTCTTCTACAGTTTTAATATACGTATAGATTACAACACATTCCCCCTTATGTCTGTATATTAAAACATTAATCCCCCTTATAAACATAGAATAACTTTATCCTAGTACTAACCTAGTAATAAACTGACATCTGTCAAATTCCATACTTTTTATGTGTTTTTTAATATGGAATTTGACAGATGTCAGTTTATTACTAGGTTATTACTAGGATAAAGTTATTCTATGTTTATTAATAAGGGGGATTATGTTTTAATATACAGACATTCCGATTTTATTTATTTGTATAGATGATTTTATAGGTTTCGAAATTATTGAATAAACACGAAAGTTTCACTGTCGACACGCTGGTTAAAAATAATTAAGATTGTGAGCCAATCTAAGCAAGGTGATTATATGGTGTCGATACTGTATAATCACCGCAATTTGATAAGCTTCTCGCATTCCTGTTCGCCTGGTAACCTAGTACAGGTGGCGTATGCGGTCTTGAGAAATCGTAGTACTAGGCTTACATGAATATAATGAAATTACTACTTAATTTTAGCAAGACGTCTTGCTGCATTATCGCCCAATCGGGTCTGCACGACAGGGAGGATCAGGGATAGCAAGCCTTTCAATCGTTGAGAAGTTGAGAAGTCTGCATAATATTGCATAACCTCTATGCGGACATTTATGACCGGAGGCAGTATCTGGCCGGAGATGCTCGTTCGCCCATTAATCCGATAATAGTCCAAGGAAGTGGGAGGAGGAAGTGCAACGCATCTGTATAAACTCTACGCGGATGTCTATGGGTGTCGGTTTCCAAAAAGCCGTAGACTGCTCGTTTGCCCCCTTATATTATAAAAATACGTCGTCGGAATTTCACACGTTCACCAGGACGTCATAATCGTGAGGAGATCATATACTAAAGTCTAAACCATCTCGCATTCCTGCTCGCCTGGTAGCCTAGTACAGTGCAGTATCGAGAAAGCCACCCGACTGGTCAGCACTTTCTTCTCGTATTTATTGCAAACTCGACCTTATTATCGGAGAATTTAGCTGCTAATTAAGTGCATCAGTAGTTAATGGCATATGCATAAAGTGAGCATACTTTTTAATTTTACAGGAACGTCCGTTTTCATTTTTATAATAATGTGTCATAAATATTAGAAAACTCGAATACTAGTAGTATTATTATACTACTTCTATATAACTACTACTACTACTACTATATACTACTGTATAAGAAACAGTGCGTGTCAGCTACAACATACGACTCTTAAAAAAATACTAAACTAAAGTATTGTTCCATACAATTTTACTCTTCATAATATACTTTCATACTGAGAGTCATAAATCTTTAGAACTTGAGTAATTAAAAAAATAGATTTTGGTTGGGTCGGTTTATGGAATTTTTATTCCATGTGATAACGTCTTAAAATATTAAAGAAAAATTGCAAGTGAATTCAATATTTTCAAAGAAACACATAATTAATCATTACATTTTGTCGGTAATAATTTAACATTTATTTGTACTGAGGCCAATAGTGCCTCTCTATTGATTGTTCTTCTATCTTCACTCGGCGGAACGCGACAATGATTCAAGATTTTTTGTATGCAGCCGGTGCTCATCGTTTATAACACGTTCCGTTATCACGTTAAAAAATATTAATCTTATTGTTATAACATAACGTATTGATATAACGTAGTAAGTATAAATTAATTGATATTAATTTTATCACATAAATATTTTGTTCTATTTCCAAGTAACGTTAGAATAATTTTATCATAACAAAATACAAATTTCTTTAAAATATATCCCAAATTAATATCACTTCCGAAACGAATAAAGATAAATTACTCACTGTCCCGTTTAGAGACCATAGATAAATGGTCACTCTATTTACACCTCCATAGGATATTGGACTTTATTACCGTTCATTAGAGTCTTGTTTATTCTGTCATCGGCTTTGAGGATACTATAAATTATGAAACTAATTATACTAGCTTTCGGCTGCGGTTTCTGTATCTGTCTGGTTTTACGCGACTGCGACAGAAAGAGACATATGTTTTTCGAGCACACATACGTATATGGATTTCTACGTTCCTTCCCGGCTACAGCGTATGCCTTTGTTGTTGTTGTTGTTAGATTTGTCTTGACACAAGTCACACTGACACTGGGTACATTAGGTACTGTGTGTATATTTTAGGCTGTAGTTTTCACCCGACCACAGAGAAGCAAAGGAGGGTTATGATTTTGACCGGTATATATCTATGTTCATCTGTTATTCTGCAGCTTCAAAAATACATATCATATGACGAGGATGTTTGGTGTCAAAGGTCTTTTGTTTTTGCAAGCAAGCATTTGATTTTCAGAAGATGGCTATGATCGTGGTCCATTCTCACTACTTCCTCTTGTTAAAAATCTTGTTTAATACTTGTTAGGTCGGTTTCAAGTTTTTGAACTTCATTTTTGTTTGGGTCTGTAGGTGTGTGTATGACTATTATACAGGGTAAGTTTTGGTCACCGGCCAAATTCTCAGGTATCAAAATTTAAAATTTCGATTTATGAAAAAAAAAAGAAATAATTAGATACAATTACTTTGGCCCATGTTATAAACATATTTCTGGGTCACCACGTAGCGCCTAGTTCGCGTGTCGCGAAGCCCGGCGTCCTTGACCGTGAAATCCATACATTTCGTGTACGAACAACGATCTTTTTTAAGGACCGATATTTTTAAGGACCATTTCAAATCGATTTTTATTTAACAAAATTACAATTAGACGATAATATTTTAAAACACACCCTTGGAATGGTGTTTACTTCTTTATTTTAAAATTTGGCCGGTGATCAAAAAGTAACCGTATATATTACATTATATCAGCACTGACCCGCGGAAGGAAACGATCAGAAATTGTAGCACTATTAATATACTAATTACTTACATAACACAAATGCGGTAATTTAATGTACCAGAATATACTTACTTAAATGTTTTTTTAAATGTCTGAATGTATATGATATCCTACAAATACGTAAAGTAGCGCGTAATTGTGGCACAATTCACATTTTGTAATTATTAATTAACATTATAATGATAATTCGTTATCATTTAAAAAAAATCTTTACAAACGTTAAAAAGAGAAATCATCCTGCCCTAAATGTCTTCTAAAACACTTCGTTTTGATCACTTTGACAGCCTCATTTTTGACATCAAATGATGTGATCAAATGACTTTGATGAAAACTTTACTCAACCACCTCAAAGAGTTTCCATTGTTTGATTTTTTGCCATTTAAAAGGGGGAAGAGATATTACAGGCTGTATTGCTGCCGATCGGGGAGGGGGGGAGGTTAATACAGTCGTGAAGTGACAGCTAGGCTGTCGCGTTTCGTGCGGTCTTTTAATATCAATTGAGGGCATGCGGATATCTATGGGCGTCGTATGACTCCATCTGCTCGTTACCCTCTTATACTAAAAAAAATGCGTCTATTAATGACTACCGGAATTACAAAGGATTGTAATGATTGTCACTTCAAGACGGTGTTATGCGAACGAACAGCTCACGCTCGTGCCGAACCAGTCCGGCAGTAACTGGGCATGGCACTATCTCTTACCGACATTAATAAAGGCAGCAACGAAAGCAAGAATAAAAATCCGTACCCAAAACCCAAATCTGTCGACAAACAAAGAATTGATAACGAGGCACCTGTCATCTTATCAATACGTCATATCAGACCTTATACGGACACCAATCAAATGAAATGATACCACCAATTTGTTGGAGATAGATTTTAGAGATCCGCATATCAACATGTTACGAATGTCTGTGGGCGTTGGCGTTCACTTTACATCAGGTGACCTAACTGCTCGTTTGCCTCCTATGCTATAAATAATAAATAACAGGTACCTATATTATCTTGTTGTCCGTCAGTCTGTCACAACCCTAGTCACGTCCGCGTAGAAAGGTCAAGTTAAAATACATATCGAGATCGACTAATTTGAAGCACAGAAATACTATTGTAATATATACAGTGTAATATATGTATGTGTCTAAATAAAGATTTTTCTATTTCTATTTCTATTTCTATTTCTATTGCTAAGTTAACATAATTTTTGCCTGTCTGCCCGTTTGTTCCGTTGGACTTTTAGTTCCGGCTTCGATTTTGCCGGGCCTTTCACTGGAAGCTGATGTAATAAGGAGTGACTTAGGCTACTTAATTTATTCATTTTTATTATTTTTAAATAACACGCGAGCGGAGTCGCAGGCAAAGCTAGTATAATATAATCTACATTCTATACAGAACCCATGGTTTGCAAATCCAATTCACACTTGACCGTTTTTACAACCGAAACACTTTACAACAGTATTGTGCCAAAGTACCTACCATTTGAACTCATTAAATACTCGAAAATGACATGTCGACGTGTGAACGTTTAACGGGGAATAAGTGAAAACAAAATGGCGGTTATCGGAATAAAAGACGTCAATTCTAATTGCTTTTACAATCACGAGGTTTTGTTCATATTGGGTCAGACAGACCAAAAAGTTGAATTCAAAAACTTAAGTGAAACTTGCGCACACACTATATCGCCGTTATGTTTGTAAGTAGCCGGTGGCCCATTGGGTGAGAGTCTGCTTATCAATTATGTTGTGTAGGCGTCGGTCGGTAGTCAGCAAAAGCCTCCGGCTGATCGTTAAACTATAAAACCCTTAATAACCCTTAAACTATAAAAAAGTGTGTGCTTTAGACCACAAAACTAAAGTAAAACTTAATTATTGATTTTATACCGTAGTTACAATGACATAACGTGTCATATTATGATATATTTTTTTTTATGATATAGGAGGGCAAACGAGCAGCCGGAGCCTACCGACGCACACAAACAACCGCATAGAGGCTATACAGACGCGCTGCCCTCTTTTCTCCTCCCACCTCCATGGGCCACCGGCTACTTACACACCGCACGAAACGCTACAGCACAGCTGTCACTTTACGTCAGTCTCGTGTAAGCGAGAGGTACCTCCCCGGTCGAGCCAGCCCAATTTGACTGCATGCAAGCATGCAGTGTGCCACTACCTCTTACCAAAATATATATAGATATTTATTTTTTATACACAAAAAATTCACTTAGATAGAGTTTAAATTTTGAACTTGAATGACAACTTCCATTGACCTCGTCTGATGTGTGATTTTTGTAACGCTCTCGCGAGCTTAGTCCTCAAGTCAAGCGTGCGTATAGAAGTTTTACTTCAAAAAGCTATACCTACAGTCTGTTCAATCTAGTTACCAATGTAGGGATAATATTACTAAGAATCCCTTCTTTCTGTGACCTACTGACTGACTACCATACCTCAATAATTTCGCAAGATCTAGTAATTTCTGTGCGTTGACCTGTCAGTGAATGAGTCAGCATTTTATAAAATTGTTGATATTAATCATATACCTATCTAAGGTTATGATGTTGTAATTTCCTTTTAAGTGTTATTTAAAAAAACATTAAGATTTAATCGTTGATAAAATCTGCATTTTTTATCCTGGCCCTGAAGATTGTCGGAAAGAACGCAGTCAAATTATTTACTGAATCATATCAATATTAGGAACTCTCCGTGCGTGACTTTGATCTATTTCTCTCTTCCGCATTCGTAGATTTTTTATAGTATAAGGCGGAAAGATGGTATCGGAGTCTTATAGTGAATATAGGCCATAGAGGTTAAACAATTGTTGTAAGACAGGGTTTCTCAATCAGTGGGTCGGCCTCTTGAGGGGCGCGGCCAGTTTTCAAGGGAGGCGCGAAATATTTTATAATTAAGGTGGAAAAAAAAACCTATAAATTACTAGACTCATAAAATAGATTGTATATGGAGGTAACAATATTTTTTGTAGGATAGGAGGCAAACGAACAATGGAAGACATTTTAATGCCCTGCCCTCTTCATCCCACATCCATGTACCACCGGCTACTTACAAACCGCACGAAACACGACTGCACAGCTGTCACTTTACGCCGGTTTTGAGTTGTTCACCGCTACCCAGCATGGTCCAAGCCTTGTGCCGGTGGATATCCACACAATTTTGGCAAGGCCAATTGGTCTTACCAAAAGCGCGAGTTGAAAAGAAGGCCTTTTTATACCCTCTTCCCACTCCCCACAATTATCATGAGAGTTTCTCCAGTCGTGCCATCCTCATTTGTCTGCAATTCAGTATGGCATTACCAAAGTGTTGTAAGAGGTAGTGCCACACTGAATGCACACACGCAGCTCAATTGGGCCGGCACAACCGGAGAAAGGAGCGCAATGCATCCACTTCACGTCTACGTGGATGTCTATGGGCGTCGGTGTTCGTGAAAATGGCTCCGACTGCTCGTTTGCCCCTTATGCCAATATAAGGAAAAAAAAAATACCTATTTAACAAAGTTTCGATCAGATGAGTGGAGTGCGGCAGGGCCTCCACCAGCAAATCCACCGGCAGCTCAGTCGCCACCGTCTGGAGCACCCCAGGGCCGAGCCGGGACAAGATGGCGGCCGCCTCCCTGAACTGGCGCCCCTCGGCCAATAGCAGCACGCGACGCAACGCGAGACGGGGAGAGGTATATGTGTTCTTCTCCCGCTCCCTCTCCCGCCGTATCCTCTCTCGACACTCGTTCATTGTGTTCGAGTTCCAGTGGTAGGGTCAGCCCATTATATTCTCACTTTGAAGATACCTGTAAAGAAGAGACAATATTGAATAAGGGTAGAGAAAAGAAGAGAGAGAGGGAGTCGACACAGGCACTTTTTAGGGTTCCGTAGCCAAAGGGTAAAAACGGGACCCTATTACCATAGTATCTATTACTAAGGCTCCGATGTCCGTCCGTCCGTCCGTCCGTCTGCACTATGATAGTTAGACAGTTGGAATTTTCACAGATGGTGTATTTCTGTTGCCGCTATATCAACAAATACTAAAAAATTAAATAATATGAATATTTATTATAATATGATTTTTTTGCTCCCATACAAAAGATAAGCTCCCGTTTTCGTAGATAATGGTACGGAACCCTTCGTGCGCGAGTCCGACTCGCACTTGGCCGGTTTTATAGTATGAGACGACAAACGATTCATCGGAGCCTTATGGGTCTCTTGACTACGTGAACTCCGCGACTCCGCGTCGGTAGAAACATTGGGGATGTCTATGGACTTTGGTAGTCGTAGCAGTTGAGATGTCACATATTTGTGTTGCCCACCTCGCCTCCAATGGGCCACCGAAAACTCACTAAGCGTACAAAACGCTGAATTATCACTTTATGTAACATACGAGTGAGAGGTAGCTCAATAAGCGTATTGTAAAGGGACAAACGTGCAGCCGGCACCTTTTAATGAAAACCAACACCCATAATCGTCCTCATAGCGGTTAGCCCATTAATTGGGCATCACTTCACGTCGGCGATCGAGACGTACTACCCGGGTCGTGGCTTTCCATTTGATCTCCAGTGCTGGTCTACTACGATATACTTAATTTTTTATCCTTTAATTATTATTTTTGTGTCGTTGTTTTAAGTTTGTATTGCTTTTGTTTTATGTTATAGTTTTAAGTTGTGTTAGTGTGTAGCAGTGTATTACTAAAGACCTAAATATAGTATATTCTTTTTTT
>LUGF01027705.1:96021-107765 GCA_001625245.1 Calycopis cecrops | reverse complement strand
GGGCTAACTGTGTCCAAGATTACATCCATACCGACCAGTCATTACAGATCAGTGATCGTTATTCAAATAGCAGAGATAGCAGACATTATTGGACAGTTTTAAAGTGGGATGTAACTTTGGTGGCTTCTAAAAAAGAACACGATCTTGGAGTGAAAGGCGAAAGAAACGTGAACGACGGGAGTTTGGTAGTAAGTGAGGATATGTAAGCGACCAGAGCGCGGTGAAGCGTTAAGCTGGAGATACACACAAACGCTCGATCGATGTTTCTAGTTAATTTACTAGTTATAAAATTCTTTTTCTCCGAAGGTACAGCATGAAAAAATATATTTTTTTTTACGATATAGGAGGGCAAACGAGCAGCCGGAGCCATTTTCATGACTACCGACGCCCACAAACATCCGCATAGAGGCTACACAGATGCGCAGCCCTCCTTTCTCCTCCCACCTCCATGGGCGACCGGCTACTTACGCACCGCACGAAACGCGACAGCACACAGCTGTCACTTTACGCCAGTCTTGTGTAAGCGAGAGGTACCTCCCCGGTGCAGTGTGGTACTACCTCTTACCAAATACATACTTTGAGCAATGTTAAGCAAGGCAATTCTAATGGCTTAAAACTAAAATAAATATTATAAAAAAAAACAAATCTGTACGGATTGTCACGTGGCAGTTGGTCCTCTCCGCCTACCTACGGAACCTTTTTTTAAGGGGGAAAACGAGCAGTGGGAGCCATTTTCATAACTACCGACGCCCATAGACATTCGTATAGAGACAAACAGATGCGTCGCTCTCCGTCACTCCTCCTACCTCCATGGCTACTCCGGCTACTTACACAACGCGACGAAACGAGATTCACTATTTTGTGACACTGTTGCCAAAATATGTTGCTCATAATTACGTTTTGCCTTTCTTCTTACAGTTTTTTTAGAATAGAATAGAGTGAAATAGAAGATCTTTATTTAAGCACATTATTACACTCATTTACTATAATTTACACGCAAAGAAAAAAAAATACATTTCTATTAACTTTCACAACTTGGTCTAAGCACTTTTTTACTGTTCTCTTTGTATTATTTTAAAAGGTCTTAAATTGTATTAAAATAAATAATTATAGTCAATTAGTGAGATACTTGCCAGAAATGGATCGCTTATTGTCACTTTGCATTTCTATCTTTCTTGTTACTCTTTCTTTTATATTTTTAATTTGTTTTATTAAAGAGTTCTTAAATTGCTTTAAAATAAAACAAAATAGTCAACTTGTGAGACACTGTTGCCAGATGCTCAGCAGAAACAGTTACAAACATGTAACGAATATGTTTGTTTTTGTTGTTATTGTTTTTTTGTTTCTGTCTGTCTGAAATGTCTTCTTTATTTATAAATATCCACAATTACAATGATAACAGGCATGGGCGTACCCAGGTTCTAAGCCAGGGGGGTACAAATATCTTATCCTTTCTGAGCCAGGGGGGGGATCTTATTTTAAGTGGTACTTACTGCTAGTAAGTAGAAGGTAAGACATTAAGAGATTCTAGGGGGGGGGGGGGGNCAGCTGCCCAGACCTGCCCCTCCCCCTCCCCTCTCCCCGCTCTGTACGCCCATGATAGCGGGTCAGCGCGGTGATGATGATAGTAATTAATGCTTGCGTCAGCACCGCAGGCGGCAATGACCCCGGGCCGCGGCGCGTGACGGGCTTGTTTACGCTACTACTAGCTGCGTCCCGCGGTTTCACCCGCGTAAATCCCACAGGAACATTTTTTTCATAAAAACTATCCTGTGTGTTAATCCAAATTAATACCCTCTATCTGTGTGCCAACTTTCATGAAAAACGGTCCAGCAGTTTTTGCGAAAAGGAGTAACAAACAAACAAACATACAAACTTTCGCATTTATAATATTAGTAGTATTAGATGATCGACATCTGCATTGTAGGCGATTTAGACCGGCACGGGGGATAACGCTCACATAACACAGAGTTATAGCTAATCTGTGTCATGCGGTTTGTAAGTTTCCGGTGGCCCTTAAGGAGAGAAAGAAAAAAGCATCTGCTTAACGATAGACAGTCAGTGGTGAAGAAAATGCTCCGATTCCCCTTTGTCTGCGTAACACACCCGTGTTACTAAGCTGATTTACAGCAAAGGGGGCGAGATGAGCAGTCGTATGGTGGCCGACATCCACAAACATCCGAACGGTTAATGGTTATGCCTGTCTCATCGCCCCAATTTGCCACTTACAAAAACGAGCCGCACAAATCGCGATAGCATAGCTGCGGTAACCTCTACTACGTCTTTTAGAGATAAATTTAAGGAAATTGGGATACTGACTGTTCACTCTCAATATATTTTAGAAAATGTTTTGTATGTACGAAAGAATATTATTGAATTCCATGGGAAGAGTGCTAATCGTGATAGAAATACTAGGAACAGGCACAAACTAGATGTACTATTTCATTGACTAAGCAGAGTGAAGAATTCCTTTAGGGGTCAATGTATATATCTACAATAAGATCCCAGAAAGCGTTAAAAAAATTTCAATCAACAAATTTAAAAAAGTAGTTAAAGAACGCTTGTGTGGTAAGGGATATTACAAATTAATAGATTTCATGACAGATACCACAGGGAATAGTACCCTCCTCCCAGGCTACTTCTGTACAAAAATAAATGAAAATTATTACACTTTGTATTGTATCCTACTATCCTACTAATATTATAAATACGAAAGTTTGTTTGTTTGTTTGTTACTCCTTTACGCAGAAACTGCTGAACCGATTTTCATGAAATTTGGCACACACATAGAGAGTCACTTGGATTAGCACATAGCTTTTATCCCGAAAAAATGTTCCTATGGGATGATTTTCTATTTTCGACGGAATCAAAATTTATGCGGGTGGAACCGCGGGGCGTAGCTTGTATAATATAATAATATGAGAATGTATTTGTGTAAGTATATTTTTAGATAATTGCAACTCATGAGGCTCGCTGAGTTGGTTTCGCCGGTTCTTCTCAGGGCAGGACTAGGGTTGAACCGGTGGTAGCTGTAATTTTTGACGTTCATGAGGCAATTTTTATAATTCTATTTTGATTAAATTTTTTTTGATTTTTGATTTTGTACCTGTTCTGTCAAGCCAAACTCTGCTGAAAGAGAAGATGGCAATACGTCTGCAGAGCAACTGTGCTGTGGGAGTCGAGAAATCGGACTGTTTAGTGCATGTGTTGTCTATGTTTAGACATAGACTGTATACTGAATACTCATACCATAGATGTCTATGGTTAGGTACAGATGACAAGAGAGAGAGGGATGTCTGACATCACGACCATGTCTTAGTGACAGCTACAAGCATGTATCACCGTACGTTTAGGAGCTGCGGATTACCAGTAAAGATGCACTAACTTAGGCTCAGCTGTCAACATCATCTGTCAGACACTTGTTCTACTTCCACTTGGCATGTGTATGTAACACGGACTGCTCGTTTTGCCCCCTATAAAATTATATCGGCTCTCTCTCTCTCTCTCTCTCTCTGTATTTGTCTCTTTCAAATTGCAGCATGGCCACCGCACTGGACGGGCACGACCAGTGAGGTAAGCTAACTCGATAACGCGGCAAAGCGACAGGCGTCAGGAACATCCGACTGCATTTTTGCCGCCACAAGGCTCCGACTGCTCCTTTGACCCCTTTTATTATAAAAAAATTATCATATCTCTCTTATATTACAAATTTATAGTACAAATGGGGCAATGGAGCAGCCATTTTCACGTCCTCCGACGCCCATAGACATCCGCATAGTTTATACACAGATGCGTTGTCCCCTTCGTCCCCCCCCCATCCATGGGCCACCGGCTGCTTACACACCGCTCGAAACACTACAGCAAGCTGTCACTTTACGCCGGTCTCGTGTAGGCGAGAGGTACCTCCCCGGTCATGCAATTTGGCTACATGCATGCATGCAGCGTGGCACTACCTCTTACTCGTTTGTCCTTGTCCCTTTCATTGACATGCAATACCATGCATGCACGACCGGGACACAGACTATATGCTTCCGATTGGCTCCGGCAGCTCGTCCGCCCCACTCGACCTGTCGCCGAAACGCTAATGAAGAAACGATACAAGATAAGGTCCGAAAGCGGCCCGCGCCGATACTTTCTACTTCGGGGTCAAAATACATGGGGACTTTCGATTGTACGAAAAAACACCATAAAAACGAAGTGCCGCGCCTTGATTGCATGGTGTGGTTAATTTTATAAGCGTATATTATATTCTATGGCTTAGGGGGACAGAAGAGCGGCATACAGTAATAGTTAATGCCATGCTGCATGCAGCCGAATTGGGCTGGCACGATCGAGGTACCTCTCGTTCACACAGATCGGCGTGAAGTGAGAACCGTGCTGTCGCGTTACGTGCGGTGTGTAAGTAGCCGGTGGCCCATGGAAGTGGGAGTAGAAAAGATGGCAGCGCATCTGTATAGCCTCTATGCGGATTTTTATGGGCGTCGGTAGGCATGGAAATGGCTCCGACTGGTCGTTTGTCCCCTTATACCAAAAAAAAAACTATGCAGACGTACATCGACGCATATGGGTGTTGTACACGTACACCTGGGCCCACAATGTGCCACTGGCTGCGCAGATTACATATTTCTTAAATCTGGGGACAGACGAGCTATCAGAGCTTTTTGGTGACCTCTGATGCATACTGACGCATTTGAGTTCCTTCACTCGCCCTCCCAAATGGGCCACCGGCTACTACACAAAACGCGACAGCATCGTCTCTTTAGTACGGCTGATTTGCATATCAAGTAATGATTATATGTCAGATGTATGTAGAATTCAAATTCACTAAGGCATGACACCCTCCCCCTTCCTCCTCTTATGGCTAGCTACTCACAGACTGAACGAAACGCGACAGCAGCACAATCACCTCGACAAAGAATATCGGCTACAACGGCCATACAGATCATCTCACAAAAAAATATTCAAACTTCAAACTTTATTGCAATTATGAGTAGGTACAAAAGTAGTCTCTCTACAGACTATCTATAGCAGCCTATCTCTATAGATACCATCCCTCCACACCATCTCTATAGAGTCATATCGTCTTACTATAGAGGTATTCTCTATAGGAGCCATTACTATAAAGACCATCTCTCTATAGCAGTCATCTTTATAAAGACCATCTCTCTATAGCAGTCATCTTTATAAAGACCATCTCTCTATAGCAGCCATCTTTATGAAGACCATCTCTCTATAGCATCTATCTTTATAAAGACCATCTCTCTATAGCAGCCATCTTTATGAAGACCATCTCTCTATAGCATCTATCTTTATAAAGACCATCTCTCTATAGCATCTATCTTTATAAAGACCATTTCTCTATAGCATCTATCTTTATAAAGACCATCTCTCTATAGCATCTATCTTTATAAAGACCATTTCTCTATAGCATCTATCTTTATAAAGACCATCTCACTATAGCAGCCATCTTCATAAAGACCACCTCACTATAGCAGCCATCTTTATAAAGACTATCTCTCTATAGCAGTCATCTTTATAAAGATCATCTCTCTATAGCATCTATCTTTATAAAGACCATCCCTCTATAGCAGCCATATTTATGAAGACCATCTCTCTATAGCATCTATCTTTATAAAGACCATCTCTCTATAGCATCTATCTTTATAAAGACCATTTCTCTATAGCAACCATCTTTATAAAGATCATCTCTCTATAGCAGCCATCTTTATAAAGACCATCTCACTATAGCAGCCATCTTTATAAATACCATCTCTCTATAGCAGCTATCTTTATAAAGACCATTTCTTTATAACAACCATCTTTATAAAGATCATCTCTCTATAGCAGCCATCTTTATAAAGACCACATCTCTATAGCAGCTATCTTTATAAAGACCATTTCTCTATAGCAACCATCTTTATAAAGACCATCTGTCTATAGCAGCCATCTTTATAAAGACCATCTCTCTATAGCAACCATCTTTATAAAGACCATTTCTCTATAGCAACCATCTTTATAAAGACCACATCTCTATAGCAGCCATCTTTATAAAGACATTCTCTCTATAGCAGCCATCTTTATAAAGACCATCTCTCTATAGCAGCCATCTTTATACAGACCATATCTCTATAGCAGCCATCTTTATAAAGACCATCTCTCTATAGCAAACCAGCTCTAGGCCAAAGAGGCACTAATTTTATATACCCACTAGCTTCCGCCCGCAGCTTCGCCCGTGGATTTCAGAAATGTAGTTATCATACATATAAACCTTCCTCTTGAATCACTCTATTTAAAAAAAAACATCCACATCTGTTGCGTAATTTTAAAGATCTAAGCATATAGACACACAGACGGCGGAAAGCGACTTTGTTTTATACATAGCGATTATGTAATACATAAAAGGAGGGCAAAGGAGTAATCAGCCGTTGATGACCATAGACATAAGCAGAATTTCTATGCAGGTGCGCTGTTCTCTCTTTCTCCCGCTTCAATTTGGGCCACCTGCTACTCACAAGCCGCTGTCACTGCGGCACTTCATATGATTGACTAATTTAAACTAAATTAAATGATTCGAGAACCTACAACCCCATTTAGCTCCCACATCACCTACTGACCTACTCCTGGACAGATTAAATCAAGCCGAAATACCTCCTGCCCACCCATCCGATTATAATGACCAGTTGCTTAACTTAGTTAATCACGAAATATTTTTTCTAAAGACTTGAACAATTATTATTATAATACGTCAGCTAACTAACTAGCTAAAGCTAGCTTTTAGTGAATACTGAAGCCCATAAACAACCGAACAATCAGATGTTGATTCATTTGAAATGGAAAAAACAGGGTAACGCATTTACTTAGATTTTATACGAATTTATATTACCCAGATTTTTCCCTTCCGGATTTTAATGCACAACAACATATAGAGGTGGGAGGAGTAAGGAAGGCAGCGCATTTGTGTAGCCTCTATGCGGATGTCTATGGGCGTCGGTTGTCATGAAAATGACTCCAACTGCTCGTTTGACCCCGTAAAAAACGACAGGAAAAGCGACTGTGCCATTACTTGACGCTGGCATAGAGCGAGAGGTACCTCCTGGTGTCTGGTCATGCATATTTACAGGTACCACTCCTGATTCCTCTCCTGTCGTGTCGGACTGCCGTTCCATCTGAATAGGAGAATGAGGAGTGCACTTGAGCGCACACTGGCACTATATGTCCTGCGCAGATGGCTCGTCTGTAGAGACGGCTGTCGTAGCCGAAATTCGGTCACAATTGTACAAAATCATATTCGGCATACAGTAGGTAATGTTCATATTTTACTACTAGCTGGTGCGCGCGACTTTGTTCTCGATTACTGAGTTACCCGTAGGAATAGACGATTGTCTCGCAATAAAAAGTGTTCTTTATGTTGACCAGGCTTAGTGTCACACCACAAAAAAGTTTCATTCGAATCCGTCAAGTAGTTTTATAAATTAACCCGGACACACAGACAAACAGACAGATAAAAAAATTTTAAAACATTGAAGTGTTCTAATACTATTTTAACATCGCCCCAATTAGTTTTATGTAAATATATTCAATGTACAGACTCACAGATTTTACTGTTTTATTATACGTATAGATCTGAATATAAACTTTATATTCCTAGTTGATGAATTGCAGACGAAGCCGACGACTCTCATATGTTACATTTCGTACGCCTTGCGTAAACTTAACCTCCGTAACATCCAATTAAAATTTGTATATTTTATTTACATCACTATATATCCCACTAGCTGCGCCCCGCGGTTTAGACCGCGTAAATTTCGATCCCGTGGAAAATAAAAAATCATCCCATGACATCCCACACGAACATTTTTTAAGGATAAAAACTATCCTGTGTTAATCCATGTCACTCTCTACGTGTGTGCCACATGATAATAATCGGTTCAGCAGTTTTTACGTGAAGGAGTAACAAACAAACAAACATACAAACTTTCGCACTTATAATATTAGTAGAATTAAGTATATCGTATATATACTACTACTATTAAATTGTATTATATTTTACTTATATTACAAATCCTAGTAGTTGTACTAAAGTGCTATTAATGTTATAGATTCGCAAAAAATACCATTTTACGCAAAAACTACCGAGCAGATCTAGAAAAAACTTGGCATATATATAAATTAAAAAGTGAAATAAAAGTAATTGTAATTATTATCTCGAAAATATAAATGGTTCCGTTTAGGTAGTTAAAACCAGAACAGTTAGTTAAAATATAAACCACGGTTATAATACACAGTTATAATTCAAATACATATAATATTGTTTTAACAAAGTTTAGGTAAATATTTAAAGAAATGGTATAGTTATATCTTAATAGTATTTTTTTTACTTTTAAGACATTTAACTAACAAAAAAAAGTAAAAAGTAATATGTAATACACAGTATTTATTATTGAATCATTGTAGCGTTGCACAGGATCCGTTACATATCCACGGCAGTAGGTTAAATTTGCAAATTTTATTTAAAAAAAAGTAAAAAGACCCGGTAATAAAATTAAAACACATAAGTACTACAAAGTATGCCATATTTCACTACCGAATCCTTGATTTAACTAAAAAATATTCGTCAAATCAAACAATTGAACTGAAAAATACTCGTCAATTCAAATAATTGAACTAAAAATACTCGTCAATTCAAATAATTTAACTAAAAAATACTCGTCAAATCAGATAATTTATTAAAAAAATCTCTTCTAAATTCATCAAAAACATACCACTATCAAATCATCACATCACACAAAATGACAATAAAAAGTCACATACCATGAATAAGCACATCCAAACAAACAAACACAGCGACAACAACACACAGCCGGTCTCCACGGCGTCTGACCGCACACTGGCGCGAGCTTCGCCGCCGTGAAAGCTCGCGCGCTTATGCAACGCGTGTTAAGTCACTTAATGTGAGAAATAACTGTTTACGACTTAAATGTTGCATTTAGTTGTACATAATCACAGGTAATAGGGTACTCGCTCACACACGGAAAGTTACAGCTATGCTGTAAGGTTTTTTATAACGTAAGGGGGCAAACGAGCATTCGGTGGATTTACAGCTGTAGGGTTTTTTTTTTGTTTTTAGGTGGCAAACGAGTATTCGGGTTTTTTTTTTGGTTTTGTTTTTAAGTAAGTAAGGGATCAAATGATCAGTAATAACCTATTTATGTCTACTAACGCACATAGACATCTGCACAATTCAAGCAGAATCGTTCCTCCGTGTCTCCTCGCTAATGGGTCACTGGCTAGTAGTACAAAACCAAATGTTTTATTCCAAAATCTGTCATAATTAACGACTTGAGTCTCGGACGACGATTGGATGATGATTGTTTGAGTAAGGTTTCGAAATAAGGTTACTTTAATTACTTAATACTTACGCCATTCCTTTGTTCTAAACTGACGTATGTCGAAATATGGCAGTTTTCCGTTTAAATTTAATCATTAAGATTAATTTTCGACACCACTTGTCATGACTTAGATGGGCCTAGTAATAACAATATTAAATCACATAAAATTGCTTTTTCATTTTTCTACATTTGGTTAGACAGACAAAAATAAAAAATGCAGAGATTTTTATTGAAAAAAAAACCCAAGCAATTTTTACTTTATAAATAAAGACAAGAAAGAGTTTTCTCGTACTTACCAGATTTACACACAATGCTGAAAAATTATCTCTTGGAACAACTATTAACTAGTAAAAAAAATCCATTTTGAATAACCAATTAACCAGTATTTTAAATCCATTTACAACTTTTTTTATAGTTGGAGGCAAACGAGCAATCGGAGTCAGACATTTTCATGGCTACCGACACCCATAGACATCCGCATAGAGGGTACACCGCTACCGGCCCAATTCGGCTGCATGCAAGCATGCAGTGCGGCACTACCTCTTGCAATACCCATACAAATATGTTGGAATTAAATGCATTGCTATCTACAGAGTAACGCCATCCAAACAGGTGGCTGGGAGAAGCTTCCGCCGGGGCGTTACGTGATGAGTATCAGCCCGCTGACAGCTATCTCGGCATCTCGTCATCATCATCATCATCATCATCATCATCCTTCCTTCTACAATACGATAAAGCGATATTATTACAATCTATCCTATTAATATTATAAATGTGAAAGTTTGTATGTTTGTTTGCTTGTTACTCCTTCACGCAAAAACTGCTAAACTGATTTTTATGAAATTTAGCACACACAGAGGGTAACTTGGATTAACACAGGATAGTTTTATCCTGAAAAAATGTTCCTATGGGATGTCGTGGGATGATTTTCCACGGGATCGAAGTTTACGCGGGTGGAACCGCGGGGCGCAGCTGGTACATATAATAAAATTGTAGAAGTAGTCATTCTGTCTGTGTCTTGTGCGGCGTAAATGAAAATTTAAATAAAATACACTATTGTAGGGTATGCCCTACACAACTACAATGGATTGACAATTCGGCCACATAACATTACACGTTGCCATGACAACGTATTTTGACAAGACAATGGCTGTCGGATTAGTTATGAATAAGATAGTTTGTTATTTCATGTCATTTGACTAATCCTGATAAAGGTAAAGTTTAGTTTCATGAACACTTGGTCCTCCTTCACTCGGATCCTCAAAATGGGTCACCGGCTACTTACAATACTCATAAATAATATGACATTGCTTTTAAGCCAATATCATGTGCGCGAGGAACTACTACCCGTGTCAGCCATTTTCATGGTCGGTTCTGTATTTACGAAGAACCTTAGAACAGGGTTTCTTAAACTGGTTTCTACAGACCTCAAGGGGATCCATGGCGAATGTGTCAGGATTTCGCGACGCCGTTCGCTGTAGCTCAGTTAAACCTTATCATACTTCTGGAAATAATGTAATACATAAAGTTTGTTTTTGTTTCCTCAAATATATTCTGGTGTCTGCGGAACTTTCAAATTATGGAAAGGGATCAGTGACTGCAAAAAACTTGAGAAACCCTGGCATAGAACGAAATAAAATGAAGCACTTTACTGCTGTAAGCCACATGTTCCTACGTTTTTTGCTCAAAACCTTTTTCAGGTAGTACTAGGTAGTGCCACACTGCATGCTTGCATGCAACCAAATTGGGCCGGCACGACCGGGGAGGTAACACCGGCGTAAAGTGACAGCTGTGCTGTCGCGTCTCATGGGGTAAGTAGCCGGTGGCCCATGGAGGTGGGAGGAGAAAGGACAGCGCATCTGTATAGCCTCTATGCGGATGTCTATGCGTCGGTAGTCATGAAATGTCGTGTTCTCTTATCTCTTCGACATCCATTAAGGATAAACTAGTGAAAGAACCAAGTAAGAAACCTCCGGTAAAAATCAATGAGCCACCGGAAACTTACAAGCTGAACAAAGCTAGACGACTTGACTTGGTATGACTTCAAGTGAGTGAGTATCCCAGCTGCGCCCGACCGATGTAGCTGCAACTAAGCCATCACTCTGCCTCTTGCCATAAATTTATTCAATAAACATAAAAAGCTATAAAACCATCGGGTCCCGGTGACATTTGGCATGCCCCCAGGCCACATTACGTAACCGCAGCATATCACATTCTTTTTTATTAAGACGTCTGTACATTTATCATCAGCTTTATTACCCGACTGAGTTATAATGAGGGTAATGTGTTTCGTATGTTGATCTTTAGGGTCCTCAGTGGCTTAAGTATTAAATAATAAACTGAAGAGGGGTGGGG
>LUGF01027705.1:70421-85851 GCA_001625245.1 Calycopis cecrops | reverse complement strand
AAAAAAAAAATACTACCAAATTTATTGGTATTTGTACAATCCATAAAGTAGCCATGGTCGATATTCCCCGTGATAACAGGTCCGGTGATAACAGGTTTGGCCGCGAGATAGTGAAAGTCGTAAATACGCAACATCTGGATGTGCTGCCACATATAAATTCTTTTTATTTCATTTAAATCACTTTCTCTGCTGTAGGATATGACATATATATCTATATCTATACATATAATAAAAATGTAAAAGCCGTGTGTTTGTACATCATACTAATATTATAAATGCGAATGTAAGTTTGTTTGTTACCCTTTCACGCGAAAACTGCTCAACCGATCATCATGAAATTTTGTACACATGTTCTTGGAGGTATTAGAAGTAACATAGGATAGCTTTTATCCCGAAAAAATGTTCCTGAGGGATGCCATGGAATGATTTTCCACGATATCGAAATTTACGCGGGCGAAGCCGCGGGGCGCAGCTAGTTGAATATATTTATGAAAAACTAGCCGCGGTTTCACCCGCGTAAATATCGATCCCGTGGAAAATAGAAAATCATCCCACGGCATCCCATAGGAACATTTTTTCAGGATAAAAACTATCCTATGTGTTAATCCACGTTACCCTCTATGTGTGTGCCAAATTTCATGAAACTCGGTTCAGCAGTTTTTGCGTGAAGGAATAACAAGCAAACAAAAAAATAAACAAACAAACAAACATACAAATTTTTATTAGTATTAATAAGATAATAGGATAATTGGGGGAAATGTTAAAATAGTATTAGAACATTTTTTTAATTTTTTGGTCTGTCTGTTTGTCTGTTTGTCCGGTCTAATCTCCGAAACTACTGGGTGTATTCGAATGAAACTTATTGTGGTGTATAGATACTACGCCTGGTCAACATAAAGAACATTTTTTACTGCGGGAAAATCGCTCATTCCTACGGGAAATTCAGTAATTATAATTTTCACATTGATTATAATAGAACTACGCTACGCGAACGAAGACGCGGGCACGGGCTAGTCATAAAATATATCACCTCGCTAGAATATATGCTTGACAAGAAGCGATGTAATTTTAGTAAGAGGTAGTGCCATGCATGCAGACGAATTGGGCCGGCACGACAGGGGATGTACCTCGCTGTTAGGTGATCGCACATTATAATGACGCCGCCTCCTCCCCAACTCGACGGCAATCAAACGAATGCTTTACGTTGTGTTTCTTTTTTTTTTAGATAGATAGGCTTGCGATTGGCCACTGTCTCACCTGGTGGAAAGTGTAGACTTGGCCGACGATGGAGCAAGCTTGCCTAGAAAGTTTTTTTTTTTGTTCTCGCAGGGGAATGCATTTACGCACGCTACCAGGGGCCTGGGTGGCTCCTGGTACAGTGTTGGGCTCGGCGTTTGGTACGCCCCTACCGACTAAACCCCTGCGGGTGCCTTCAGCCGCTTTAAGTGGAGGGTCGGGCCCGGATCTGCAGGCTACAGGATCCCTTCAGCGACAGGCTGGTCTCGGCGAACAGACCAGACTTAACCTCACGCCTAGAAAGTACCTATTCAACCTCGATTTAAAGATTCCCAGGTTGTAAGTATCAGGGAATGCGTACGCTGAGATAGAGTATTCCACACTTTGGCTGTACGAGAGAATTAATCAATAGAATGGCTATCGATAGGTGGATAACGTGCGCAGCACGCGTCGCACGTGCGTACACCTTCACCTTACCATGTTGACTAATTCACTCTTAAAAGACACAACATAAAGCTTACATTTGAATGCCATAAGTCTTCCGCCGCGTTTCGTGCGGTGTGTAGCCGGTGGCCCAATAAGGAGAGTCACGTATTTGCATTACTTCAATGCGGATGTTTATGACCATCGGCTAGAAAATAACTCAGACTGCTCGTTTGCCCTCTGATGCAAAGAAGTAGTCGGTGTTTTCACTTTTCCCGTGTTTCTTCTCTCCTCTCGACTCCCATGGGAATGGAAAATGATACGAGCGCGTAGTTGGCTCTCCATGGATGACCGAGATTCGAGGCTAATCAAGGAGAAATGTAAAGTAAGCCAGTTGACCAAACGCAGAGCATTCTTGATATTTAAATACTTAAACTCATCTAGTGAAAGCTTGAGATAGCTTAAAAAGAAAAATAGACGAATATCGTCCAAATATTGATGGATGCGGCCTAATGGGACCACGACCGGAGTACCTCTCGCTCACGGCCGGGATGAAGTGACAGCTGTGCTGTCACGTTTCGTGCAGTGTGTAAGTAGCACATGGAGGTCGGAGGAGAAAGGATCGCATCTGTTTATCTCTATGCGGATGTCTATGGGCGTCGGTAGTCATGAAAATGTCTCCGACTGCTCGTATGCCCCTTTATACAATAGCAAAATACTATTGAGGCCAACATTTATGAGGTACTTCATGTAGATCGGTTACACGTGAAAACGCCACGTGGCTTAGGCTTGGCCACAAGAGAATATGGAGGTTCCAATATCTATGAGGGCACTTTTTAGGCTCAAGCCTTGGCTTTTTTTAATTATTAGGGCATACGCCTGGCATATTGGGAAATTCGTATAGCGATACAATCAGCGCCATCTAGTGGCAAGTGTTGGTACCAATTCAAAATAGCGCTAGCGAAGCCGCGGGCGAGTGCAACTAAATAGTAATGTTTGAGCTTGGCTGTACACTTACTGTTTCTCACCAGGGGTCACCAGGTAGTCCAGATCTTCCATGATCCTAGTTCAGGGACCGGAACCGCTTACCCTTAAAGGGTATAAGGGTAAGGTAGGTACTTCATAGACTTGTTTTCAAAAACCCTATCAAACCGTTAACTCGATCGTCGACTTAGTCTATCTTAAGGGTAACCTTTTCAATAGAGTTAATTCGTGTAAGCACTAACCCTATTAGGAAACCCTATTGCACAGCTTACCCCTTCGTAGGGTTTTTACGACGCGCAAGCAACTTGAACCTACGCTCACGAAATTCAATCTCGCACTCTGAGTTCAATTACGCATTTTTATAAAAATTGAAAGAAAACAGCATGCGCGGAACAGAGACAAACATAGGGTAACCTTATCATAGGGTAAGCGCTTAAATATTAACCGCTTATAATTGGGTAAGCGCATCAAAAGTAGTTAACCTTATTCAATAGGGTTTCCACATCGATAGACTTACACTATCGATAGGGTTACCCTATCATTTGGGTAAGACTTCAATAGGGTTACCCTAAAAATAGGCTTAATCAAAAGAAGGGGTTTCCCGGTCCCTGTCCTAGTTATGATCGTTTTTCCTTTGTGTGGGCGTTAAACTTTACCTATCTACCAAATATCAGTACTCTAGGTCTATGCTAAGTACCAGTTCTATTATGATGATCAGTGAGCGAGTCAGTCAGTCAGTCAGTGTCGCAAATACGAAACTTTCCATTAGCTTTTCTTCGAAACTAATTGATTTACTGACTTGATTTTTTTGGATCTCAAGTGTGTGACTATAGCTTTCTAGATGACGAAATCAGCGTTCTAAACCTATCCAGACGTTCTCATTTGAGGACTCCCTTATTCCCCTATTTAGGGGCCTGAAAATGCGGCGAAGTGAATCGAGAAAACGTACGGCAATGTTTGCTCCTCGCTCGATTTGGCGGGGGCACTAGCGTGCCCCCAGAAGTTTCTAGCAGACTTATCCATATTGCATTATCAAAGAATTGGGCTGGCACAACCGAGGACGACACGATGCCGGCGTAGCAGCAGCTGCTATGTCACTTTCTGTGCGGTGTGAGTTTTCGGTGGACCATGGAAGGAAGGGCAACTGGTCAGTTTTCTATATTGAAATTAATGGACGTTGGTACTCATCAAATGGCTCCGACTGCTCGTTTGCCCTCCCATACTATAAAAGGTAATGCCGCTGCAGTCCAGTAGGGCAGGCACTACCGTGTGCAGCGCTAACATAACACCGACGTGAATTGATGATGCTGACGCGTTTTGTGCAGCGTCCGAGTGTGTGACTCGTTGGTTGAGGAAATACATATTTTCGGATGTTTATGCGCGTCGGTAGGCACCAACACATCCTTTTCTTATTGTAATAAAAAACCACCAAACGTTCCCACGAAAATCGACCCAGACGAACACACTGGAGAGCGGTAGTGCCACGCAGCATGCATTCATGGACCTGTCTTACGCGACACCGGCGTAAAGTGACAGCTGCTCTGTCGCGTTTCGTGCGTTGTGTAAGTAGATGGATCATGTCGGTGGGAGGAGGGAAGAGGGCTACGCAACTGCGGATGTCTGTGGGCGTCGGTAGTCATTAAAACGCTTCCGACAGCTCTTTTGTCCTCTACAATATAAAAAGATACAATATAATCATTTTTCCAGTGTATGCCCTTAGTAACCCTAAAATAGGATTTGTTGACAAGTAATACAGCAATATTATTATTTGTTTGTGAAATTTAATTTGTCATATCTTCTTTGTGTCATAATTAATCTACTTAGAAACTATATTTACATTAATTTTGTCCCTAGCATATTGTAACTGTCATAGTCCATCTTACTTATAACTAGGTATTTACTGAATCCCCTAAAACTTAACCCCCCCTTTTAAATTTTCAGTGAATCAAATACGCTTTATTCATATTTTTTTGTACTATAAGTAGATATAGCTCCCACCACAGTTGTCGACACAAAATAAAATGAACCAAACCATCGACGCGTACTGGCAGAGTTACATCCGCAGAATCTGGGCAGAGTCACACTAGAAACTTTACATGTGAATCTAGAAATGAACAGGACTTCATTGATAGATTCAGATTCGAGGGAAAGATTCTAGAATGCTGGCGTCAAGTCCAAGTATGTTGCGAATATCCAAGTTGAGCTTCAAATCCGTGAACAAGATGAAACAATCATAAGATACGAAGAACCTAAAGTAACAATCTCAAAATTATAAGGACCGGGGAATAACAAATAGAATTAAACACGAGTTTAAGCATTGGCATAAATAATTTTGAGCCGGTAACTAAGCCAAAACTGTAATTTTAAAATGTGACAACAAATAAATTGATGTAATGGCGGTCTTTGAAACGGTTTTCCAGAAGTTTCGTTAGGCAATAATGATGTTAATGACGATGTAATCAAAAAAAGAAAAAAAAATGTCGATGAGAAATGACGTAAGTAAATTATGCTTAATTACCAATTATTTATGCACAATCGTCAAAGTAAGCTACGTATATAAATACAAAACTTATTACAACTGAAACATTAATTCTGGACCAACATATTGACAATCAAGGGAAAGAGAGATAGGAGAAAGGAGGGTAGCGCATCTGTATAACCTCTATGCGGATGTTTGTGGGCGTCGGTAGTCATGAAAATGACTCCGGCTGCTCCTCCTCCTAGAACATAAAAAAAAATCAAAATGATCGTAAAGTTGTGTTACTGCAGGATCACACATATAAATAACTGGAATAGATAATATTTTTTTATACTATATCCACAAATTTATTAATCTACGGTATACCTGAAGATGAAAAAAGGGAATCCGAAGGTATTTTATGTAATCGAAATTAATCGATATGCGCATATAGTATTAAAAGTATATAACTATTAAAGTTACTCTACGTTACCCAGAGCAGTAAACCAACATGAAATCAATATAAAATAATGAAGGAGAACTAAGAAAATTTAAGAGAGAAGAGAGTCAAAATGCGCGTATACAAATAGTACCAGTAAGTAAACTAACCACGTCTTACTGTTACTACAGATTCAAGCGAATTTTGACCAGTCGCGACGTCAAAGTCCACAAATTCCATTGAGCTTTGGCATATGGACAGACACCGATGGCGCGAAAGCGCCACAAGATGATAGGCCAAGGATTTGGCGATTTTTGTCATTCAAGTATTTGGAACCGATTGGGATCCTACGCGCTATAACTTAGATGTTGTAAGTTAAGATGTCTTTATTCATTTTCATTGAATAAAGAACGGTCATCAAACCAGATGTTAACAATCATTTTGAAGAGAAGGATGGAAGAGTTTACTGATATCGTATTAGATGTTAAATTTTGCTCCATAGATGGTAATGGAACTTGGTATTAGTCTAAGTTCTGACCACTCTGACAAATTTAAACATATATGGAAATTTTATCACCGTAGAATTGAAGAGGCAGTCTCCAATTCTTATTCGTACGTCCAGATATAGAAAGCTTTTCGTGTAAGTCAAGCCTATTTACACGCCACAAAAGCAGTTATATACAGCATTTGCATACACTGTGTAGCAGGGCCACCGGGACCGGGAATATAAATTGTCAAAGCGACACGAGAGACCGAAGTGATGATAGACCAAACACTTCAGAGTCTGTGACGTTTTCGGTTCCGGTTGTTCCCTGATAAGGCTTGAAAGAAACTTTCTATGATTGAAATCAAAATGTAAATCGTACATTGAAGAGACAAACTAAAATGAAATTTGTAACCAAATGTTATACCTAACCCAAACGAGTGATAGATTAGAGGAAGGAGGAAGAGTTTGAAATTTAAGAAAGATTCTGACAAGTCAAGCTTCGTAATTATATCTGGAGTATATAGGGATAAAATATAAAATGACAACCGGGTTCATACGGGAAGATTATCCAATCTTCCAAGTATGAACGGGCATCATTCAGGGTCCACAGGGGAAAAAAGCTCACGGATATCATCGGATTAAGCATTTCCGACTACCGTGAGGGTGATAGACGACGACAACTTCAACCGTCGTGTACCACCAGATCCGATGTTAGTCGGCTTTTACGACACCCATCGACATCGGGTTGGGGGTGGGAATTGTATTCTGCTCCGTCCCACCACGGAGTCTGTGTAATATGTTATGACTGTCTTAAAATTACCTAGGAAGAGACCTTATTCTAATAGTTACAACATTCTCAATCTAATCTATTCTATTCAATTGATGTTAGAGGATATCTGAATAGTTGCTGCAAAGACTCCAATGGAAGTCTTTGCCGGAACCGTTCTCTATTCGCTGACAGTTATTGTCAGTTGCTTACTCCTATTCGTCTCGAAGCGGTCCATCGTCTTGATCTCCATTATCATTGATATGGACACTCCTAATCCGATGAGCATTAAGAAGGTCACCATCAATCCAGACCTGAAAAATTGATTATGATAAACGCAACGACAAACGCATAAATATTCAATATGAAGAATTCAAAAAATGTGATAGTTTCTCAAATTATGTTAAACTATTATTTAACCGAGCGAATTTGTTAGTGCCCGTTTATTCGTTTGCAACGCAACAATGGCGTGTAGAAAAGTTTTGAGAATTTCTGGCCTGATTTTTTATAGTAAAGAATATACTTATAACGTACCATATAGGAACAGTGGTGAAACCGATGCAGTCGTAGCTGTCAGAGAATTTCTCTGTGCTGTCCATATATGGCTGCATCTGGAACATAATCACAAAGCTGTAAAATAAGAAATCACGATAAGTTTGACAAGTCGCGATCTTTTAAGACAAACGATTACACTGCTAATTACTGAATGGTCACAAAATATCAAGCATTTACTGCAACGCCAAGGGTCAATTAGAGAAAATTTGTGTCTGTACCTGGACATCCGGCAGGGTCAAAACCGCGTCCTCTGAAGTGTACACAAGTGGCAGAGAACAGTGGTACGACTTCCCAAGCACAGCGGCTGGCGCGTCAGGCGGCGCCGGTGCTTGAAGGTTGAGGCCAGTCGTCTCAAGGCCTCGTTTCACCTCGACGCCAACCGCCGTCCACCACCCACCGCTCTGCTTGAAGGAAAATTCCAGGGTGATCTGAAAAATGTTCAAAATGTAAAATTACTTATTTTTTTACCGTAATTTCCCTCGCAATGATTTTAATGATGAGCCATATGTTATTGACAGATGATTGTAAATACAGCCTGAGTAAGTTGGGTCGAACCCCATTAAGCTTTAACAGTATTTAGTGACCGATCGAAACTCAATTTTTATGACGTTTCCACCTTAGGGATTGAACAAAATAGTGCAGAGAAATTTTGTTTTAGTCTTCAACATTTAACTTTCTCGGTCATAAGGACTGTCTGTAGAAGTGAAAAAAACTGGCTACTACGCTACGCGCTACGGAATTGACGTGAGTTATTGTAGCGTCGTGCCTGATCGAAACCCATTTGTAATCTTACCTTATCCCGGGTATTGTCCACATCCGCGAACCTCACCACCAGTATGGTGTAGAGGCGAGTCGGTTTGACAGTTGGTTGTCCCACCGGTGTGTCCAGGACCAACACGGACCCGTTCAGGTACTTCAGCTCTGGCCATCCGGAGGAGTACAGTAACGCTTTGCCAGCTGGTCCTAGAATTAACGACGAATTTTTATAGTACAGAACAACGACAGACGTCCGTAGCAAATAGTTGAAATATTGTTAAATAAAGTGCTCAGTTTTTTTGTGGTTTGCGAGTTTCGAGTAGTCTGATGAGAGATCGATGGAAGAGTGAAGTATCCGTGATCTTTGGCCCTTTATAATTTTTTTTTTTTTTTTTTTTTAGTTAGACAATACGCTAAAGCAGGCAAAATGCCTAGGGCAGCTTCATCGCTATGAGAGGCGAGTGATAACAACTCGAGCCTCTGTTTATGGTCGATAGGGGGACAGACCCCCCCTTCTTTCCCAGACGAATGGGAGAAGGCAAACCGGACTTATTGCGAAATAATAGGTAAACTATTATTATCATGGCCGAGGACAGCGGGTGTCCTCAGCTCCCAAAAAAAAAAAAAAATATTGGTGCGCTCGCTTGTACGCAGAACTTAAAGATTCCCTCTAAAACTAACATAGGTACTGGAGGCAGCAAAAAACTTACCTGTAGCTTTAAACATGGCGAACTTGGGCGTCGCGTCGTCTTGGTTGATCTCCTTAGGAATCTTGAGGATTCCCTCTAAAACTAACATAGACCAGTCACTGGCTGCGAAAAACTTACCTGTAGCGTTGAACATGGCGTACTTGGGCGTCGTCTTGGCTGGTCTCTCGTCTTCGGTGGTGGAACTGACTGTGGAGGGCTCCTCAGCCTGACGCCGGACTCGCATCCACTCACCCTCCATGTACTCCGGAGATGGTTGCGATACCGAATTGCCTGGAACATGCCAATTATTACTTATTGGAAGATGGCGATTTTAAGTTTAGCTTCATCAGAATAAATTGTCACAATGGGCTATTTTCCAGTATTAAAAATATAAGCTTATTGAATGTAATCTTTAATTAATATGATTTATGAAGACATTATGTACTGAAATAATTAGTAAATAATCAATATTTTATTTTAAAATCTATTTTTAAAAATACGTATTTTTATTCATGAGTCACGTGATACGAAACGACTTGAAATTGATTATGACGTCAGTATTGCGTGAGCTCTATGGTAGCCCCGGGTACCGTAATATGCGTAAAACTAAGTTGTCAATTGTCATTTGTCAAAGAGTTGTAGGTCATAATTTTAATATTATGATCACTGTTAAATGTTGATACTTGGTACAAATGTTTGTTATTACAAAGAAATTACAAAATAAACAAATGCTACATATGAAATAAGTCACATACATAAGTCATTCACTACTTGACATTTAGGATACAGAATATCTACGTCACAGGACGCCATTTTGCTTAAAGAAGCGTTTTCGCGGGTCTTTAAAATTTTGAATTTTGAATTTAAAATTTGAAAGGAAATACTTATCAGAATAAAAAATAAAAAAATGTATAAGTTCATTGATCACTGATAAACATTCTGGAGTGGTTTTTGAAAACTTGGAAAATAGCCCATTGGGCGGAAATGCCAACATTTTTTGCGACTAGGTACTATAAACATCCGAACTCGAGGGGACGGCTATGCATTCAGCATTGCCGTCCTTTTATCTGCAACCAGCAGCTCCTTCTCCCCATCTAATAGTCGATACTAACCGCACAAATAAGCTATAACAAGTCGTCCTTTAACGCCAATATTTACAACCTCTCCGGTGCTGTCCAACTCGGCTGCAAAGAAGCAGTGTATGTATGTCTGTACGTACCCAATATACCCAGCACTCGACCCGGTCCATAGATGTCCTGCAACCGGGCGAAGGTCTCTGTCATCTGAGCGTCTCTCTCAGACCACGGGCCTTGGAGTGTCAACACCTGCAATAGAATATCACGGCTATTAACATCATCATCATCATCATCATCATCATCATCGGCATCATCATCGTCATCATTATCATCATCGTCGTCATCATCATCATCGCCATCATCATCATCGTCATCATCATCATCATCATCGTCATCATCTTCATCCTCATCATCGTCATCATCATCATCATCGTTGTCATCATCATCATCATCATCGTCATCATCATCATCATCGTCGTCATCATCATCATCATCATCATCGTCTCTTTCATCATCTTCATCATGATCTACATCATTATTTATATCATAATCATCGTCACCATCGTCACCATCACCAGCAGTAGCAGTAGCAATATCATCAACATCACCATCACCAACATTATCATCAAGTGATTGAGGTAGACGATGGTGATGATCATAGTCATCAGCTGCAGCACCATATGACCCTCATTCCAGCCATCATCCTCATCAATCATCATCAACAATACCAACAGCTTCACTTATATTACCATCTACACTATTAACAGTAAATAATGTAGACGATGATGATGGTGATGATGGGAACATCATCACCATCGTCGTCATCAGCAGCAGCAGCAGCAACACCATCATTACACGAACCCCATACCAGTCGTCATCTTCATCATCATCAATCAGCATCACAATCATCATTAATCATCATTAGCAGCAGCAGCAGTAGCAGCAGCAACAGCATTGTCATCATCAACAACACCAACACCTTCGCCTATATTATCATCAACACCATTATCACTAATTAATTGACGTAGACGATGGTGATGGTAATGATGGTGACTTCATCACCATGTTCGTCATCATCAGCAGCAGCAGCAGCACCAGCATCATATTTATGATTCCATTCCAGTCATCATCTTCATCAACATAATCATCGTCACAATCATCATCATTATCATCAGCAGCAGCAGCAGCAGCATAGTCATCATCAACAATACCAACACCGGCGCCCACATTACCATTAACACCATTATCAGTACTTGATGTGGACGACGGTGATGGTCGTGATGGTGACATCGTCGCAATCATCGTCATCAGTAGTAGCAGCAGCAGCAGCAGCGCCAGCATCATATTTATGAACCCCATTCCAGTCAAAAATCATCATCATCATATTTAACATCATCATGATAATCTTCATCATCATCATCATCGACATCATCATCATCATCATCGTCATCATCATCGTCATCATTATCATCATCGTCATCATCGTAATCATCGCCATCATCACCATCATTATCATCGCCATCATCATCATCATCACCACCACCCCATCATCATCATAATCATCAATATCATCATCATCATCATCGCCACCACCTCCATCATCATCATCATCATCATCATCATCATCAACATCATCATCATCATCATCATCACCATCATCATCATCATCATCATCATCATCATCATCATCATCATCATCACCATCATTATTATTATCATCATCAGCAGCAACAGCAGCTTCATACTCATCATCATCGTCATCATCATCACCATCATCATCATTATTATCATCATAAGCAGCAACAGCAGCTTCATATTCATCATCATTGACATCATCATCATTATTTACATGATCCTCATTTCGGTGATACTCATATTCATCAATAACAACAGCATCACCCTCATCATCTTTATCTTTAATAGCAGAAGCCGCAGAAGCAAACAACATCATCATCATCACCAGCAGCCGAAGCAAACACGTCAACGTCTTTTTCATCAGCAATAGCAGACGCAGGTGACAATCATTATCACCATCATCATCATCATCAAAATAATCATTACTACTTTTAAAATTCTTAAATATAAAATTTCGCGTTTCTTATAACATTATTATTATTAGGGTAAAATTTAAAACAGCGCTTACATTCAATTGAACCAAAAACGGGTGCAGAGCTAGTATTAAAAATTGCACATAGAAATCGGCGCATGGCAACATGGCATATAAAATGGCACTTGGCAATTGAAAACATTTTCGATTAACTTAACACTCTAAACCAATAATTATTTTGCCGTAAAACTAAACTATTAAAATAAGCACACGACTTTGTTCATTAGTCCTTAGTTTTTTATAGTTTAAGAGGGCAAACGAGCATTCGGAGCCATTTTTATAACTACCGACGCCCATGGACACAGTTTTTGGCGGCTAGATCAATAACGCATCGCAATCGAGTTTCAATAGTAGGGGCGAATTTGGGGTAGAGGAATTTAACTTGCATACTTTACGTGATAAAAAAAGTGAATTTACAGAGAAAAGACAATCGAGTTTAAGTTATAATGCAATCGAATTTCAATTCAAATCAAATTCAGGTAGTATGGCATCATTAAGGAGCAAGCACGTTTAGATGACAGAGACAAGAATGAGTTTCTAGGTCAGAGACAATAGAGTTTCCGTGGGAGGAGCAATCGATTTTTCGTAGTCCATTTTTTTGCTATTTGATTTTGATTGTAATGAAATCTAGTTTTAGTAGTAGAGGTAATTTCACCTGGCGATTATAAATAATTATTTTAAAGAGTGAAAGAGACAAAAGATTATTTTTTTGTGAGAGAGACGATCGAGTTTCCGTAGTAGGCTATTGATTTTTCGTTGTGGATTTAAAATGGAGTTTTAGTGGTAATAGACGTGACGTAGCGAAGTGAAATAGCATTGGCTTAATAAAATCCTTACCTTTTTGAGGCTTTAGAAGTCGACTGCCCGGCCCCTGGCGTTGATGACGACACGAAGGCTGCTGGCGTACTGAAATCTATAACAGCGTTGCTGACGTCACGTCGGCGAACGGCGAGCTCGCGAGAGGGAAAGAGACGGCATACCTGCGTGTCGTTGCTGACGTAATCCGGATGAACGTCGAGGAAGTCCTGCGTGAGGACCAGCAGCGGCAGTCCCTCCAGCATCTTCCTGAGTCGGGGGAAGTAGCCGCTGGAGAGAGGCACGGGATCCTGGTTGTTGAAGACCACGATCGCCCGCTGGCCCCCATAAATGCTCATCAGCTCATCTTGATCAAGATAACTGAGCGCGGGCCGAGTATATCTCGCGAGGGATTTGGGGCCGAAAAACAGGAAGGGGCCCTGCAAATTCGCGTCGCAGATACACAGCGCGGCCAAAACAAGGAAGGACCTCATCCTCCCGAGTCTTGGCGGAGACTGAGGGCAAAGGGTCGCGCGCGGCCTTTTATACCCCGCGCCATCGACCGGGGTGATCGCGCATGCGCGCTGTCAATCTCTTTGTTCTAGGAAGCTTCCAGAAAATCTAGGTTGTGGCTGGGTCTAGGCGTGGCGGGGTCTAGGCCCGGGAATTGCATCCTGGGGTGAGGGGTTGCCATGGCGACTGCAGTATTGATCGGGGAGTTGCCTGTTTGACCTTTTCGTTTGTTTACGCCCAGTTGGAAGATAGCTGATGGCGCGACTTTGTCTGGGTTCTACGACGTTAGTAGATAGGTAGACAAGTCGAGTGTTCCCAACCGGCCTAGGTCATAGATTATACGGGTATTATATACAATAAAATATCACAAATACTGTATGTAAGAGGTAGTGCCAAGCTCATGCTTGTAGCGGAATTGGGCTGGCACGACCGAAGAGGTACCTCTCGCTTACACGATACCGGCGCAAAGTGACGGTGATTAAGTAGCCGGTGGCCCATGGAAGTAGGTGGAGGAAGGAGGGAAACGCATCTGCTTAATCGTTACAAGGGCATAACGTACCTATTCTTATTATACTTTAATGTTATCGCTACCTTTTTTCTAATAATAGGCGGCAAACGAGCAGTCGAAGCCTGTTGATGACTACCAACGCCCATGGACCCCCGCCTGTTGCACAAACCTCACAAGACCAAAATATTTTTTATATTCCGATTAAATAAGAATAAGAATAATTTATTTGTGAACCACGTATAAAACCTAATATAAGAACATTTTACATATAATACAATCGTGTCACAAGTTGGTGCCAACTCAGTATTTTGCTGATTGAAATTTCGATTTACTATTCTGTATACCGACACCCACAAACATCTTCGCAACCTAAGTTTATCCAAATGTTTTACCTATACTCCTGACTGCACCAAACATGACAATACAGCTGAAGCTTAAAAGAGAGGCTTAGGGGGCTGGAGTCCCATAAGGCTTAGGGGCCTTGAGCATCCCCACAAAAGGACCCCCATCTCAACTCTAAGGTCCAAAGCTCCGGACCCCGCCAACGCGTCTGCAAAACACTTAGTTTTGCAGATGTCTATGGGCGGCGGTAGTCACTAAACACCTGCTCGTTTGCCCAATATAAAAAGGAGCTTAATCCGGCGCTGCGCACACCGGATTGGAAATAAAAAAACACAAAATGAATTTCATATTTTATTGAAAAACACAAACATCTATAATAATACTTTTCATGAGTCATGCAAAGCTCTACAGGCTTATAACCTTCATGATGCATGCACCAACAGTGCATCATAGTATAAGGAGGCAGATGAAAGAGGGGTTTCTTTAAGAAAAGAGCCTTTCTCTTGATTTGAACCGACAACGCAAAGATTTGCAGATGTCTATGGGTGACGGTAGCCATTTGCTGTTTGCCCCTTATCTTATCACATCCTACTCACAAACACGAACCGCATAGCCACAACTGTTTAGGTAGTATCATGAGCGAGAGGTACCTCGTGGCTGCAACACGGCACTACCTCTGGCAACTGGTAACTGTGTAGAAGCACTATCCGAGTCCTACCTTTTACAAAACTTACTAAATATAAGAAAAAACACAATTTTCTTTTTTCAAAAAATTATATAGTAATTATTTTCCTCTTATAAAAATGCAAAATCTTAATAAATTCGTTACCTAATTTCTTAGTAAATAACCAAAGTTGAAATAACAAAAGTCATAAAATGAAGGTCCTAACATTGTCCCATTGAGGTACGAAAGACCCTAAGAAGTGTAAATAATTATATACTATACACCATTTAAGATAATTATATTCTTTTCAAAAACCTAAGTACATTAACAAAATAGATCAAACAAGATGTCTTAAGGTTACGGGAATATACATTACAATGAAACAACTTTAATGAATTTTATCGCGGCTTATTTAATTATTTCACAAGCCCGAGGTTTAGAAGGTTTAAAGCAACCAAACGCTAAAATGACAGCTGTGCTGTCGCGTTTCGTGCGGTGTGTAAGTAGCCGGTGGCCCGTGTAGGTGGGAGGAGAAAGGAGGGCAGCGCATCTGTATAGCGGATGTTTGTGGGCGTCGATAGTCATGAAAATTGCTCCGGCTGCTCGTTTTCGTACCTCAATGCTATATCAAA
>LUGF01027705.1:51495-62285 GCA_001625245.1 Calycopis cecrops | reverse complement strand
CACGCGTCAGATGTAGCAGTGTAATGTGACACGCGTCAGATGTAGTTTTTTCGGTGCGGTGAGTGAGTAGCGGGCGGTCCAATAAAGTGAAGGAGGACAACGACCGGCGTCATCAAACTGCTCGTTTGCCACCATAAAATAAACTCACCAAGTTCTTGTCGTAGACCCCCGGGTGCCGCAGCTTCACCTCTATGGCCGTGTCGCTGGCGCTGCCGTCGGCGTGCACCAGCTGCGTCAGCCGCACATACCCGTACGCGAACCCGGCCGGGTGGTGGAAGGAGGCGATCCCGCGGATCTCGCGCGCCTCCGACGGGCTGTAGCCGCGCTCCACGCGCGCGCACGCCCAGCGACGGTCGCGGATCTGCGGACATCGAATGAACGAACGAATGAACGAACTAACGTAGGTACAAGAGGTAATGCCACGATGCATGTATGTGCTTCGAACGGATTATAAATTGTGGATGTCTATGGACGTCTGTAGTCATCAAAAGGCTCCGACTGCTACTTTGTCCCCCTTCACCAACAATAAAAATCTCCAAAAACTCTACCTTCTTGTGTATCGCCACGGACCGCCCCAGGATGCTGTAGGGTCCGAACAGGGTCAGCTGCGTGTCGTTGAAGGTGGTCTCGAAGGTCCTGTGGGCGCCCTTATGTCCGTCCAGCTGGTCCTGGATGTAGCCGTGCTTCCCGCCCAGGTCGCCCACCTCGTACTGGTCGGCCGTGCCTAAAACAGTAGTACTAGGTTTTAGTTTTAGATATAGGCGCACCTTAGTAAAATCGGCCGCAAACATACGTATACTATATCTATAAGCGAATTGATCCGGTATGACCCAGGAGGTACCTCCTGATTACATGTTACCTTGTCCCGTTACGTGTTTTGTGCTGTCTGTAAGTTTCCAGTGGACAATCGTGTAAACGAAAGGTACTTCCGCAATCCTGCTCAATTCCGCTGCGATGCAACAAGACATCTTACTAAAAATAATAAATAGTTATAAATTATTTAGTGAATTGTTTTAATTAAATTAACCTTTAGTTGGAGGCGGGCTGGCTCCCTTGCTCACGTTGAAGGGGTTGTAGGTGTCGTAGATGGTCGTCTTCTCGCAAGGGAACTCCAGTTCCCGCTCAATAGGAGTCTGGAAAGAGTTTCAAAGTATTAGGTAAGTCTGTAAAGAGTTTCAAACTATTAACTAAGTCTGTAAAGAGTTTCAAACTATTAGGTAAGTCTGTAAAGGGATTCAAAGTACTAAGTCTCTAAAGAGTTTCAAACTATTAGGTAAGTCAGTAAAGAGTTTAAAAGTATTAACTAAGTCTGTAAAGAGTTTCAAACTATTAACTGAGTCTGTAAAGAGTTTCAAACTATTAACTAAGTCTGTAAAGAGTTTCAAACTATTAACTAAGTCAGTAAAGAGTTCCAAACTATTAACTATAAAGAGTTTCAAACCATTAACTATGTCTGTAAACAGTTTCAAACTATTAACTAAGTATGTAAAGAGTTTCAAACTAATACCTAAGTCTGTAAAGAGTTTGTAACTATTAACTAAGTCTGTAAAGAGTTTCAAACTATTAACTAAGTCTGTGAAGAGTTTCTAACTATTAACTAAGTCTGTAAAGAGTTTCAAACTATTAGCTAAGTCTGTAAAGAGTTTCTAACTATTAAATAAGTCTGTAAAGAGTTTCAAACTATTAACTAAGTCTGTAAAGAGTTTCTAATAATTAACTAAGTCTGTAAAAACGACAAACAGTAGGTATATATGGACATCGGTAATCATAATATGTATATAGAAAGTAGCTCAGACTGCTCGTATGACTGCTTGTGCTATAAAATAAAACACTGGTACACTAGTGTTCTACTTCCAGTATAAAATAGACCAATGCATCTAACACTACTTACTTTGCATCAGTTCTCTTACCACATGTATCTTGTAGTTCTCGATCTGTTCGTCGATCCCTTCCAAATCGACGAAGGCGTTGACGATGTCGTACTCCGACTCCTGGGTCAGCTCCAGCTTTCCCTTCAGCCCCACCGCCTCTCCGTTGCCGAACCAGTCCTGCACCACGGCCTTGCGCCGAGGTAGGCCGTTCACGCTGGAACCAAATAGAGGAGGTCGAGCAAAAGCGCTAGTGCCTTTAATAAATACTTTAACGTGTTAAAACCCGTAAAGTACCTAAAAAAAAGTAATCACAAAACGCTCTTACATGGAACAGGCCATGCGCTCCCCCCTGGCCACTGGTCCGTGGTCGTCGTAGATGACCAGCGACTTCTGCATGATGGAGAACCTCCCAGTCAACGCCACCTGCGTGTCCGTGAAGAGGCGCCTCGTCAGGAGGTCGCTGAACAGCTTCTTACCGGCCACCGAGAGCATTCCGTGTCTGGGGAGAAAGAAATCGTCATGAAATTAGTGTTAATTTAGTAAGTATTGCCCCGCTGCATGTAGCCTGTGATGATAATGCAAAAAGTACTTGGCGGTAAAATGCTCATATGGCAGTAGTACCTAATGGTGAAATATAATATATATAATATAAGGTTATTACACAGCGATGACCCAAATTATGTAGCTGATGAGTTGGTAAAGAATTTAGGGGATTCTTTACACGTTAACACTAAAACATTAACGCTGGCCAGAAAAGATAGGACTATTAAGACTTGGGCTACGCCAGGGCTCTTAAAGTTTATTAAAACCCGAAATAATATGCAAATAAAATTAAGATCTGATCCTTATAATGAAATTTTAAAACTAACATTTGAACGATACCGTAACTTCTGTAATAATCTAATCAAAAAATAAAAACATAAATATGAAAGAAATATTTTAAATAAGGCAATTAAATCGAATAAATTACTATGGTCACATATTAAAAATATAACATCTATGAAAATTTCAAACACAGACAACAATGAACTTTTAAACATCAAATCTAACACAATGCAGTTATTAAACACAATAAATAATTATTTTTCTAATGTAGGTAAAACCCTGGCAGATGTTATTATTAATAATCGAGTTTCACGGAATACTATTAATAACGACATTTACAAAATCTTCACACCATCGTCATCATTCGTACTACTGGAGACGTCTCCTGAAGAAGTATATTCTGCCTTAATGGGATTAAAAACGGACAGTGCTCCTGGCTGGGATAACATTCCAACTAGTTTCCTTAAGCTTGCTGCTCCACAAATAATCACTATTTTGTGTCATTTAAGTAATTTGTGTTTTAAGAAGGGAGTGTTTCTAACAAATTTCAAACAATCAGTTATAGTTCCCATTTTTAAAGGTGGCGATAAATCAAATATCAGTGACTATAGACCCATATCAATACTGCCATCTATGTCTAAATTAATTGAAAAACTAATAAATAATCGCCTTTTAAATTATCTAACTAAATTCCATATCTTGTCAGATGCTCAATACGGATTTAGGAAAAATAAGTGTACAGAAAATGCTGTTATTGATATCACTACACTAATAGCTAAAAAACTTGACCATAGTAAAAAACGTATTACGGTTTTCTTGGATCTTAAAAAAGCGTTCGATACTGTTTCTTATGACATTCTCATAAAGAAGCTAGAGGAGATAGGTATCAGAAGTACAAATTTAGATTTATTTATAAGTTATCTCTCTGATAGAAAACAGAAAGTAAAAATAGGAGTGTTAGTGAGTATGAATGAGTTAAATGTGGTGTTCCTCAGGGAAGTGTACTTGGGCCAACGCTATTCTTACTGTATGTAAATCAGTTATGTAATATGCATATTAAAAATGGTAGGATATTTTCGTATGCAGATGATACAGCGGTGACCTTTTTTGGAGACAGTTGGAATGATGTCCGTGAAAGTACTGAAGCTGGAATAGCAAAAATAGCATTTTGGCCTGAAAATAATTTACTAACGCTAAACATTACTAAAACTTACTATATTTGCTTTTCTATTTATAATAAAACACAGCCCCCACCAGATTTTCGAGTTAAAATACAGAAATGCCCAAACCCACAGGATTATGACTGTCTATGCCCTACTTTAAACCGCGTCAATCATATCAGATATTTAGGTGCACTAATTGATTCGCGACTTTCTTGGCACCCTCAAATAGAGATGGTGGCAGGTAGAATTCGTAAGCTACCTTATATTTTTTAAATTTTAAAACATGTAGCATCAAAAGAATTAATGGGAAAAATATATGTATCTTTAGTTCAGTCAGTCATAACATACTGCATTCCTGTCTGGGGAGGTGCTAAATAAGACTTACTTCATTAATGTTGAACGAGCCCAGCGTTTATTACTCAAGACGATGTATTTCAAACCTTATAGATATCCAACAGAACTTTTATACTCTGAATGTTTGATTCTCACAGTACGCAAACTATACATACAAAATGTAATATTAATAAAACGCAAAAGCCTCATGTTCGAACCTCAAATTGCTCTAAAAATAAGGAGGGATGTATCTGCTACGTTTCTGTGCAGAACAACTTTTTTCTATCGACCGTTTGAAATCAAGCTGCACAGCTTTATAATAGGGTAAATAAATTATTAAATATATATAAGATGAATGACTATGGTTGTAAGAGGACAGTAAACACTTGGTTAAGATACCTCAATTATGATGAAATGCATACAATTAATCACACACCCACACACACACACACACACACCCTCAAGCACACACACACACTCACACACATACACGCACACACTCACACCTATACACAAATAAAAGTATTACAAACTAATTTTTAAGTATCTTATTAAGTTTTTATTGCGATAATGTTAAATAGATATATGGTAGAGCGAGATCTCCTGACAGAAGTATTGTTCTATACTTACTAGGAGATCTCAACCTTGGTCTCAGTTGTTGTAAACTTTTTTTGGAAATAAACATTATTATTATTATTATTATTATTATTATTATTATTATTATTATTATTATTATTATTATCCAAGTTGGTTGACAGTAGTACTCGAGATGTTGAGTATCCGTATGCACTCTAGCATCTCTCCGGCGGAGAGGCAGTGAAGTGAAGTGAAGAAAGAAGAAAAAAAGAAAAACATTTATTCGGACACAATACAAGAAGACAAAAACAATAGAGTATACACAAGACAACGTATACCTACTGACAATAACATTATATTACATTAAGACATTAAGATAACATAAAGATTGCCTTACTTGAGTAAGGACCAAAACGGTGTGGTTCGGTATAAGCCAGGTCTCATGGTTAACATGTAACCTGGCACCGGTATTCAACCGCGCGCGTCAATGGGCGTCCTGTTGTACTGATCCCCCGGAGGGTCGGAGGGTACTTATAACGCTAGTGCATAAAGTACCCGATGATAAAGTACTTATGCAGAAGTACCTGGTGGTAAAATCTTCGAGCCGACGCAGCCTTTCCATCCCGGGACGGCAGTAGTACACGGGGTGTTGCGTATCTGTGTGTACTCCGTGCGGCTTGAGCATCGCTCCGGCAGACTAACAGCGTGCCGTCCACTTGTAATAGTCGGCTCCGGGCGGATAATTACAACGCCAATGCGTAAAGTACCCAGTGGTAAAGTACTCATAAGCAAAAGTACCTGGTGGTGAAATCTCCGGCACAGTCCTTCACATCCGAGACGGCAGTAGTACTCGGGGTGCTGCGTGTCTATATGTACTCTTTGCAAGTCGAGCAGCGCCTCGCATTGTTTTAGTAGCCTGTAATGTGGCGATGCTAGTGCGTAAAGTACCACGTGGTAAAGTAACATCAGTAGTACCTGGTGGTGAAATCTCCGAGCCGACAGAGCCCCTCCAGCCCGGGGTGGCAGTAGTACTCGGGGTGCTGCGTGTCTGTGTGTACTCCGTGGGGCTCCAGCATCGCTCCGGCGGAGAGGCAGCGCGCCGTCCAGTTGTAGTAGTCCGCTCCCGGCGGATTCGCGTGCAGAGCCCAGCGGTGCTCGTGCGTGTTGTTCACGTTGGAACCGTCTGCGTGCACCTGAATTTATATTACAGTAGCTTTTACACATAGAAAAACAATAATCTTTATTGAAAGAAATTTGTCACAGTACTTTCTAATATTCGGTAATATTAGAAAGTACTGTGACAAATTTCTTTCAAATTCAGTATCGTTTTCGCGTGATTGTGTAACAAACATCCAAACTTAAGAGTTTGGTTCGACGCACTAATCTCAGCAAATATTAGTCTGATTGGTTAAATTCCTTCGGTGTTTTATATATGAGATCATTTGTCGGGAAAGGTACACACTCTGCCATGCGTACAGCTATTTTCTGCACAAATTGGACTACATTTTCATATTCGGGTACTTTCAAGAGTTGTAGTTACCGAACAATTTGAACATCCGTCTTTTATCTAGAGTCGCACTTGTCGACCAAAATATATCCAGTGCCGGTAACTGTAACCGAAGCAGAATTTTGAAATAACGAAAAGTATTGCAAGACGATTGTAGAATGCGCCAAAATCGTGTTGGTGCAACCTAGTAGGTCTTTTACGTGATACCGTCTTAAAGGTATGGGTTTAACGTTGTGCAGTTTTAGAATAGCACATGGCGTATGATAAGATGGATATAACATAATGAGAGGGAACTCATCTAAACCCATACGGATCTTATTGGGGATATGCTGTCACTACAAAGCATGTTCTTTTTCAGACTTGGCCCACCACCGCTACTACTCTTGTGCTTGTACCACCAGCACTTTGATATGGTGGCCAATGGAGGCAATAGCAGATGGCCTCTATGCGGATGTCTATGGGCGTCGGTAGTCATGAAAATTACTCGTTTGGCGCCTTATGCTATAAGTAAAAAAAAAGGAAGTTAGAACGAGTATGAAGTAATTTCAATAATTTCCTTAATCTCGTTATAACTAGATACACAGCTCACCATGCTCTCTACGATGATGGTGGTATCCTCCCACGGCCGGTCCTCCGGCTGGCGGAACACCACCCGCCCCACGATGGGGTACCGGAACACCACCTGCGCTGACGTCATACGCGTCTTGTACCCGGTCGTGAAGTCGTACGAGTGGATGGTTCCGCAGATCTCTTGCTTTGGTGCTCTCCTGTAAAATGGATTTTTTTTTAATGTTGAAAGAAAGAATGGAAGAAAAAAATATTTATTTGCAAATTTATATATTGTATGAATGTGAACGTGAATCCTAACTGTGTTTTTGGTCATCTTCAGTTTTCAATGCAGGATAATATTATTTCCATGCACACGTACTTTAGCTATGTGAGTAATGCAAAATTTAGACAGTTGCCTAAATATTGCAGTTATGTGACTTTTGAGATAATGAATCAGTTATTTGCTCTTAAAGTAAGGTGTGTAAAAACACATAAGTAGCTACTTTTACACGTGCAACGAGGATATTATAAAAGGTTTACAGATAGGGTTGCCAACCGTACTATAATATATATTATTGTACTGTATTTCAGTTCTGCGTACTATATACTTTTGAAGAAATAATACTATGCATATACTATGCAAAAAAAAACTATGTTTTCAAGAAATTATATATTTATACTGTAAATAGAGAACAATATCGTGTTTATTGATGCTCAAAGCCTCAATGAGCTTTTTTTTTAGTTGAATCTGACGCGCCTACCTATTCTAAACCTATACACTGTATTTGGTAGCAGTATACTATATTTTTTATCTATATTTTGAACTGAAACTGAACTGAAAACTGTGTATTTGGTAGCAGTATACTATATTTTTTATCTATATTTTGAAAAATACTGTATTTTGTCAGATGTTGAATGTTATATCGGTTTCATGTTGCATTTTATGATGGTGAATAAGTGAAAACGGGCGGAAATGTGTTATAGGAGTCCGGAGAAGAGAGCACTGTTGGATTGAAATATAGAATTACTTATTCGAATAAATGTTAGTGAAGATTCTTTTCGTACTTTAAGATGAATTTCAGCAGCTTTTAATACGATATTAATAACTAGCTGGTGACAAATAATTACTAAATACTGAATTTCCCGTAATATAATTACTGAATTTCCCGTAGGAATGAGAGATTTTCCCGTAATAAAAAGTGTTCTAGATGTTGACCAGGCTTAGTATCACCACAAAAAGTTCGAATCTGTCCCGTACTTACTGAGATTAGCCTTGAAAAGTGTAGAATACTTTTCAATGTTTTTTGATGGGGCCTCCCCCAGGAGGATTTTAACATCGCCCCCAATTAGTTTTTCGTAAATATATTCAATATACAGACATACGGATTTTACTGTTTTATTATAAGTGTAGATTGTGATAGAAAATAACCAATAAACAAACAATAAATTGTAATTTCGAGTTAAACGAAACATCTTTAAAATGTCATTTAAGTATAAAAGAGCAAAATTTACGAAAAACCGTTTCTTTTAATATAATTTACGTTTTATGTACTTCTAAGGATCTTCAATATGAAAATTACTATTATTAGGTATACAAGATTCACTTCACTATAAGTAATTCTCAATCTCTCGTACTAATAATATATTGTTCCTCATTTCATTTCAATCTTTATTTAGCAATCATTTTTACAAGCAACGATTGCTAATTGTTTTGTGTAGGCGTACAAACATTAAATAAAGACACATTTCACGTTACATTGTCTCAGGCTGAAATCTATAAAGCTTAGAGTTATCTGTGACTCAAATTTCTGAGATACATTTCTTATTTATAGTCATTACTTAGATACTAGTCTAAGCTGAAACTGAGTATACCTACTGTAATTTCACACGTCACATACTCACATGTTACACGTCAATCCTCACCTGGTCAAAACCACACTCCGGTGCATGACACTGCTCCCCCCACTGAGCGGCAGGAACACATCCCAGTAGGCGCCGCTCAGCTCGTTGGCCAGTCCCGGCAGTATGTACCGGTGGTTGAGGTACTCCGTGCGACCCTTGTACTTGCCCAGGAGGTCCCCTACAGGGTACTGGTCTTGGGTACTCATACCTGTGGAGAGATAATAAGGGACATCAAGATAAAAACCCCCGAACGCGAGTCGGACTGACGCACGTAGGGTTTCGTATTTATAAAAAAAAATATTATTTTCATTTTTTATTTTTAGTGTTTGTTGATATAGCGGCAACATAAATACATAATTTGTGAAAATTTCAACTTTCTAGTTATCAGGGTTTATGGGCCTGGGGACAGGCAGACAGACAGCGGAGGCTTAGAAATAGGGTTCCGTTTTTACCATTTAGGTACGGAACCCTAAAAAGAAGATCCCTTCTGCTTTAAGTTCCAAATATCTCGTAAATAGTACCAGTAATAATAATAATAACATTTATTCAATAAATGTACTGTGTAGGTACATACATTGGTAAAAAACAAATTAGCAATACGTACAATTTATCCTTATAATATTACAGTTAGCACCTGAACTAGGATATCCTGTCTCAGGCAAAACTAGAGCTTAAAATGTTCAAAAATAAATTAATAAATTATACAAACTTGATAAGGTACACAAATAGAATACATTATCTGTTAGTAATTCGTAGTTAGTAATTATAGTATAATATTTTCTATTCCATTTTTGTATTGCAAAACTATAAGTCATTCCTCTGTATCCTCAAAGGCAGTTTTTAAGACTTATTTCACAATGAAAGTAAATAAGTGCAAATATATTAGTTATTGCATTAATTCTATTATACAGTAGAGGACCCAAATATATATAAAACTTGTTAGCAAATTTGTGTTTTATGTCAGTTTTTAAGGGGCAAACGACATATTTCCGTCTTTTATTAATATAATCCGAATTGAATGGTAGAGATGCGTATTGCTTTAGAACTACGTTTAATCTGAACAATTGGCGAACAGTTAATACTTTAAATGATTCGTAGAGTAGCTTAGTTGGGAAAAGGAATGTATGGAAGCTACAAACTTTAATGATAGCTCTTTGTGGTGTCTCAATGGTTAGTAACAGAGTTTTACCCACACCTCCCCAAGATGTAATACAATAAGTTAGTAGCGACTGACAGTGCATAATAAACTTGCATAATTCATTTTTGATCAGATATATATCGAAGTCTTTTGAAAATAAATATTAACTTACGTATTTTACAACTCAGGTCTTCTATATGGTGCTTAAAGGACAAATTTTCGTCTAATGTAATGCCTAAGTACTTTAATTTATCTGTTATTCTAATGTGTGTCACACATGTGGAATCAATATTAGTGACAAGAGTTGGGCAGTGGTGGGCATATAACAATTGGTTAGATAAAGCTGTGGTGGATTTGCGCATTGATAATTTGATATAATCTGTTTTTTCTACATTTAGAGTTAGTGTATTGGATTGAAGCCATTTATTTACAATATTAAATCCATTTTGTGCAAACCTGTAAAGTTTATGTTCTGAGTTAGATAAAAAAGAATTACTGTATCATCAGCGTACTCTATGGTTATGCCTTGTTCTAGTTCGAATTTACATAAATCATTAATGTAAATTAAAAATAGTGTTGGTCCTAAAATACTTCCTTGAGGAACACCGTAGTGTGTATTATTTTCGTACGAACTGAGAACATTATCAATTTTGACACATTGGGTACGGTCTTCTAAAAACGTTCTGAATATTTTAAGTTGGTTGCCTCTTATACCTCTTATACCCCTTCAAGTTTGTACAAAAGTATTTAGTTAGAAACTGTGTCAAAAGCATTGATACGTAGTAGTAACAACTCAATGGTCAAAAGCTTTGGCTAGGCCAAGGAATATTCCAATAACTTGGCCTTTATCTAGTTCTTGCGCAATGTAATTTGTTAAATTTTGCACGGCGTCAGCAGTAGATGTTTTAGGTCTGAATCCAAATTAG
>LUGF01027705.1:33732-49000 GCA_001625245.1 Calycopis cecrops | reverse complement strand
CCCACTGAGCGGCAGGAACACATCCCAGTAGGCGCCGCTCAGCTCGTTGGCCAGTCCCGGCAGTATGTACCGGTGGTTGAGGTACTCCGTGCGACCCTTGTACTTGCCCAGGAGGTCGCCTACAGGGTACTGGTCTTGGGTACTCATACCTGTGGAGAGATAGGAAGGGTCGTCAATATAAAAATCCCCAATCGCGAGTCCCCAAACTATAAGTAATTCCTCTGTATCCTCGTAAGTCATTTTTTGAAAGCAGTTTTAAGACTTATTTTACAATTAAAGTAATTAAGTCCATATATATTAGTTATTGCATTAATTCTATTATACAGTAGAGGACCCAAATATATATAAAACTTGTTTGCAAATTTGTGTTTTATATCAGTTTTAAGGGACAAACGACATATTTCCGCCTTTTACTAGTATAATCCTAATTGAATGGTAAAGATTCGTGTTGCTTTAGAACTACGTTTAATATGAACAATTGTCGAACAGTTAATACTTTAAATGATTCGTAGAGTAGCTTATTGGGAAAAGGAATGTGTGGAAGCTACAAAGTTTAATGATGGCTCTTTGTGCTCTCTCAATGGTTAGTAACAGAGTTTTACCCACACCTCCCCAAGATGTAATACAATAAGTTAGTAGCGACTGACAAAGTGCATAATAAACTTGCATAATTCATTTTTGATCAGATATATATCGAAGTCTTTTGAAAATAAATATTAACTTACGTATTTTACAACTTAGGTCTTCTATATGGTACTTAAAGGACAAATTTTCGTCTAATGTAATGCCTAAGTACTTTAATTTATCTGTTATTCTAATGTGTGTCACACATGCGGAATCAATATTAGTGACAAGAGTTGGGCAGTGGTGGGCATATAACAATTGGTTAGTTAAAGCTGTGGTGGATTTGCGCATTGAAAATTTGATATATTCTGTTTTTTCTACATTTAGAGTTAGTGTATTGGATTGAAGCCATTTATTTACAATATTAAATCCATTTTGTGCAAACCTGTAAACTTTATGTTCTGAGTTAGATAAAAAAGAAGTACTGTATCATCAGCGTACGATATGGTTATGCCTTGTTCTAGTTCCAATTTACATAAATCATTAATGTAAATTAAAAATAGTGTTGGTCCTAAAATACTTCCTTGAGGAACACCGTAGTGTGTATTATTTTCGTACGAACTGAGAACATTATCAATTTTGACACATTGGGTACGGTCTTCTAAAAATGTTATGTTATATGTCTTATGAATATTGTGAGCTGGTTGCCTCTTATACCTAGAGTTTCAAGTTTATACAAAAGGATTTTGTTAGAAACTGTGTCAAAAGCTTTTGCTAGGTCAAGGAATATTCCAATAACTTGGTTGCCTTTATCTAGTTCCTGCGCAATGTAATTTGTTAAATTTTGCACGGCTTCAGCAGCAGATGTTTTAGGTCTGAATTCAAATTGGTTTGCTGATAATATCGCCTTGTTTTCTAAATAGTTGACCAACCTGATGTTAATATTTTTTTCTTATATTTTTGATAAAGATGACAATATTGAGAACGGTCTGCAATTTGTAACTTCAAATTTGTCACCAGATTTATTAACAGGAACCAGTGATTTCACGTAGATCGAAATTCAACTTTAATTTAGTACTAATAGTATTAGTTATCTATGAAGCTATGTTATAGGGTTTTTTATACTATAAATGAGCAAACGAGCAGTCAGTGATTTGTTATGACCCACGGCCATGGACATCCATAATTGTTACCCAGGTGCGTTGCCCTCTTTTCTTCCTCCAATCCAATGGACCCCCGGCTCACAAAACCACGCAAAACGCGACAACATAACTCTATACGTTGTCAAGTGGGCGAGAGTTACTTCCCCGGTCGTGCTGGCCCAGTTCAGCATTCCTCCTGCCTAACTTAGAAACAGACGGCGTCGCGTGCAACAGCATGTCCGTTCTCGGTAGATCTGTCGGTGTGTTTGTTATTTGGCGACATTCCAGCGCGAGCGCTACTGTAAACACGCCGATGACGTCATCTCGTGTTATGACTCAATCTCTTTTGTAAGACGTTGTGCCACGCTGCAATGCACACGAACTAGACCGGCATTACCGTGGTGAAGCGACAGTTGCACGTCGCCTTACGTTCAGTATGCAGCCGGCAACATCTGGATAACCTCTAGTAGTCATGAAAATGGCTCCGACTGCGCGTTTGCCCCTTATACAATAAAATAAAAAAGAACGATACCTGGTGGTGGAACATCAGCCAGAACGATGTTGGTGGGGTTGAACACCCCACCAGTGGTGTTGCACATGGTGGCCCAATGCCCGGCGTCCAACAGCTTCGCCGGCAGCTCCCTGATGCTGTACTGGAGCATGGACCCCACGAAGCGGAGGTTGGACTCGTAATCCTTGTCTGCAGAGGTCAGGGAAAAGTCCACCCAGGTGGCGTCGAAGGGGGAACGTTGGGTGATGTTCACCGTGCCTTTTATGCCGTCCATGTTGATTACGGCCCTGGAGGAAGGGTTTTTTAAGATTTTTTTTTTATTAAAGTATATAGGCAAACGAGCAGTAGGAGCCACTACCGACGCCCATAGATATCCGATCCGATCCGAGATATCATAGCTATACTGATGCGCTGCCTTACTTTCTCCTCCCACCTCCATGGGCCACCGGCTATTTGCACACCACACGAAACGCGACAGCACAGCTGTCACTTTACGCTAGTCTCGTGTAAGCGAGAGGTACCTCCCCGGTCGTGCCAGCATAATGAGGCTGCGTGCAAGCATGCAGTGTGTCACTACCTCTTACCATATTTTTTTTGTTGACGCAGGGCAATACATTTACGCATGATACCTTAGATCCTAGACCTATGTCGAACTCGACACTTAGTGCAATACCGACTAAACCCCCGAGGATGCCTTCAGCCGCTATAATTGGAGGGTTATATTACGCTATAATCTACAAGCAACAGGATCCTTCCAGCGACAGGCTGGCCTGAACAGCTGGCGAAAAGGCCAGACTTCTCCTCCTTGGGGACTGTCCAGCTGCCTCTGGCACCAGGGCAAGGTGGCAGTATCCTTGAAGAATATAATTAAAGTGTTCTCTTGTCCTCCTCTCCTATTATCAAAGGTTGTCTGGTGGAGATTGCTGCCTAAGCACTAAGAACCCCTTTGTGCACATAGTATGAAGGTGTAATTAAGATTATTTATGCGATGTAATCTAACTGATCACGTAGATAGCTGGTAGCCCATGGAGACGGAGAAGGATGGAGGGCATCGCATCAGTTTACCTCTTATACTATATTTTAAAAAAGGAGAAGATTGGAAAAAGAAAGCAACTTACAGAGCATTCTTCGGCGGCGTCACCCTCAACTTGGCGCAGGCCAGGAAACTCTCTCCCCGCGTACTGTCATACACCACCACGTAGAGAATCCTCCGCCGCTCTTCTATGACACTCCTCAGAGTGCTCAACACCTCATTCTTATACATTTTCCTCGTCTTCTTGACATTCGCATGAGTGGCTACCTTGATCAGACCCAAGCGGCTGTCCAGGTCACCAACGCTCATACCATCGCGGCTGTTCTGAGGGTCGAAGATATCCTGGAGCTCGTCGCAGTTGGCCTCAGGGTTTCCTTTGTCAGAATCGAAGATATCACTCATGAAGAGCTTCCACTTGTGCTGAGTGAACTCTTGTTTGGTCGTAGCCTTTACATGGTATAAATCTGCGTGAATGTACGCGTCGTCGAAACCATTAGCTGTCACCCAGCGAAAGTTGAGGGTACCAGCAACAGGCGCTGTAAATTTGGCTACTGCCTGCATCTCATGTTGCATATCCGTTGCGAATAAAGACGCGCATATCGTTCTGTCTCTCTCAGCCGTTTCTAGGAGTAGACTTTTCCCCCACAACCCATCTTCGCCGGTCAGGGTTGCGTTGCTCTCGAATTCAGCGTGGTCCTTCCCTGGTACGACCAAATACCCCAGCTCTTCAGTCAGATCCAGGATCTCTCTCCCAAGGTTCTCCTGCGAGCATCTCCCCTGGGAGAGATCCCTGTAGTCCACGGGGAACTCGTGTATGCTCCACCTCCAGACCCCGTCAGGGTATTGCAGCGTCGGCTTCAGGTTGGTTTTGATGGTGATTGACGTGTCATTTCTGATGGAGAACAGCACCTCCCCGTGCAGGCCGTGCTGTGATATGTAGGCGCGAAGTACCAGCCCATTTGTGCCTGCGAACAATATGTACCTATGATATATAATTATAATATCTGTGAACATATCACACGTTAGTCTAGCCACGACGTAAGTACCGCAAGGACTTGTGTTACGGATACTAGACTTGTGTATGTTAAGGTTATTTATTGTATATTGTATATACATCCATGACTTAGGCGGGATTCGAACCTGCGACGCCCGGCGCAACACGCTCGCTTAAGAATACGAGCTCTGTACCTCTGCGGCCAGCCTGGTCGTTAAATGGAAAAAAACTCTCCCTGTCTTTGACTATTCAAACAGGAGAGTTGTCCGCTTAATCGCACTCGCGAATAAAGGCCTTATTAAAATCAAATATAATTAGACAAAGCTCCGTCTTTATCTGTATTCGATTTACTATTCCCGTAATTTACTACTCCGTTGTGAAAATTTGTAAGTCTAATAGGGAACTAATTTCCAGACTGTCACGCCAACTAGTGGCTGATTTATGAACTTTTATTTTGCGTATTTGCGTTCGATGTTTATCAGTAAAAACTGAAATATAATTTCAATATTAAATATCAATATAACATTGTCAATCTTTTTTGAGTATTTAATGCCTAAAATTAATATTGAAAACACCAAATTAAGCTAAAGTGATCCCTCTGTGTTTATAGGGATCAAGCTTCTAGACTGCCACGGTACCTAGTGGCTAAATTGTGAACCTTATGCTAATAAATTTTCGTTTGTAAATATATGATATGGCATAAATCAAAATGTCCTTGTCTTTTTCTTAGTGCTTTGCTAGCACTTAATTCCTAAAGTGGTCACTAGGGCGCGTCACAAAGGGCGAAAGTGCTGCCTCTACGTTTCGTGCACGGTCCCTATTGCGCAATTCCTATAATGTTTCGCTCTTTCCCGCAAAACCATACGGAATAAGGCATAGATTACAATCAATAATAGGATAAGGCACACCAAACGAAATTAGGTTACAATCAGTAAAGTTGTAAGTAAAGTAAAAATTTACTTTACTTATAAATAGGGAAATAAAATAGAAACATATTATATCATTAAATTACAATATAAAAATATCTTTAATTATCTATTATTTAATTCATTATTATCTTTTAAATATACATCAACTCCATAGTAGCATTTTGTTATAAGAATTTTTAATAATTGTTTTTTTAATACATTTACAGGTACACTTTTTAATTTATTTGGCAAATGATTATAAATATTATAGCCATACAGTATGCGTTTTGGCTGAAGACTGCTTTCTTTTGCACAGGTACATGTAAGAGATCATTACGCCTATTAGGCCTTTCTGTTTATTCAGATTTCTTTATGAAAATATTTATATTATTTTTTACAAAAACACACTTTTCATTGTTTTGATAGATATGAAACGATATGAAACTAATGCCACACATGTTTTTATAAACCTTTCTTCAAAAATGTCTAAGGTAGGTTTATAGAGGCAGGAGCATTTACGCTTAAAACGTCGTGTCCCCGTGTTAATTTTATGCATTAATACTTAAACAAAAGAATGACAATGTTATCTACATATAAATTTGTAATCTATACATTTTTTTTATTTTATTTATACATATTGTAAAACTGTAATTGTAAAGTTGTGCGCTCTCAGAAACGGCTAAACGAATTTGGATATAGTTTTGTAACACGAGTGAAACTGCGGGTGGAAGCTAGTTAACTATTAAGAACATCCGATATACTTGACACGGTATTAAATACTATCACACAACGCTTGTCCCATAACCTTACACAATAAAAGTGACGTCACAAACGGTAGGTCGTTCACCGATAGCAAGAGATCAGCTCTCTGTACTCACACACACACACACAGATTGCACTCCGGTGGACAATAACAGACTAGTCACAGGACCAGACCAGGATCTAGATTCCCCGTTAGCCATTTCTTTATGACCACAAATCCGACAAATTATTTACAATCTCTTTGAAAAAATCCATTAAAATTGTATATCGCCGCATAAATTGACAAATTCCTTATACTTTAACTATTTAATGTTATGCGGAAAAGCATGTGTTAAAATCTAAGAAAATAAAGTTTTATTTATATTCGGTGAATTCTTGAGACAGATTTCTCCGTCTGACTTTACGTTTCTCTATATAATAGACCTTGGAAAAATGTGAAATCCAACTAAAACTTAAGTCTTAGTTAAGTTAGCACGTTAGTTGGTTAAAACTCAAGTTAAAATAGTATTAGTACTTACCTAAGACTAAGACTAACACTAAACACAATAACTTTGGTATGGAGGTAAACATGATGATGTTATTGTCATAACATAACTTGCGACTTGCCCGTGGCCAGGTTCACGTGGAATGACTGTCAAGCATAAGTGAAAGGCTCTACAGTTGAAGTGAGAGGGGTATACGTTAGAGAGGGACGGAGAAAACGGCGCGCGCGCAACCAGTTTCTTGAATGGTGACCACATTCATTGGTGTCTGTTTTTTTTTATTACACAAGGATAATGTCTTTATGCATCCTCCAACCGATCTTGGGTGGACCGGAAGGGTGTTGTCGGACTGACTGTCATTACTACCGACACCCATAGACATCCGCACATAGTTAAATACAGATGCGTTACCCCCTTCCTCCTCGTCCTCCTTTTTTTTTTTTTTTTACTTGTCCCCCTACCATTGATAGGGCCTTTTGTTCTTGCATTCGTAGTTATTTGCAAAAAAGCATATGGTAACTTCAGCAAATAGCAATGAAGCGTAATATAATTTGCATGTATAAATATATTTAATAGTTTTGGCTGGCATATAATGCGATATAGAATCACACAGACACCTCCTACTCCCTTCATGGACCACCGGCTACTCACACGCCTCATCGCGACAGCACGACTGTCACTTCACGCCGGTTTCATGAACGCGAGAGGCAGGGAGGAGCCAAATTGGCTACATGCATGCATGCAGCGTTGCACTACACTTACAAATGTTGTGCATAGTCTATGTACGTGGATGCTGGGTTTGTAGGGTGTGTGCGGGACATTAACGTCCCGCACACACCCTGAGCGGGACATATCGATAAGGGGCTCAGAAGCGGGACGTCCCGCGTGTGAAATCTAAGTTATTATCTAAGTTATATATTATCTAAGTTATAATATAAGGGACGGTTGGCAAGCCTAGCAACTTCGCGCGTTTGCACTGTTATTATTTTTTTATAGCTACGAGGAATCGAAACCTTTTCATGACTACCGACGCCCATAGACATCCGCACAGAGGCTACTCGTATGCACTTTCTTCTTCCACGAATCGTGATCCTGATTTTAATACATTCTACGCATTATCTGATACTATAATAAATGAACTATTTAATGGCAAAACTTCAGTAAGAGGTAGTGCCACACTGCGTGCTTGCATGCAGCCGAATTTGGCCGGCACGACCGGGGAGGAGGCTCGCTTACCCGAGACTGGCGTAAAGTGAGATCTGTGCTGTCGCGTTTCGTGCGGTGTGTAAGTAGTATGGAGGTGAAAGGAGAACGGGGGGCAGCGCATCTGTATAGTCTTTATGCAGATGTCTATGGGCGTCGGCAGTCATGAAAATGGCTACAACTGCTCGTTTGCCCCCTTATACCAAAAAAAATATCAAAACTGAATCTAGAAGCTTCGATAAAGTTTCAATTCAGGGAATAATTGACATGACGAATGAAGTAAAATTAGTTTACTTTATTTGTTTGTGAAAAAACAATATTATTAAAATTAAAACAACTGGCATTCTGTCTGTTTGTTTTAGAAAATATTAAGTACGTTGAAATGTTACTGAATTCAATAAAAAAGCGCTTATCATCATCATCATCATCAACCTATTGCAGTCCACTGTTGGACGGCAGCCTCTCCCGTAACGTATGAGTATGTCTGTCTCGTGTGAAACATATTTTTTTTTATGGTATAGGGGGGCAAACGAGCAGTCGGAGACATTTTCATGACTACCGACGCCCATAGACATCCGCATAGAGACTATACAGATGCGCTGCCCTCCTTTCTCCTCCCACCTCCATGGGCCACCGGCTACTTACACACCGCACGAAACGCGACAGCACAGCTGTCACTTTACGCCAGTCTTGTGTAAGCGAGAGGTACCTCCCCGGTCGTGCCGGCCCAATTCGGCTGCATGCAAGCTTGCAGTGTGGCACTACCTCTTACTAAATATATGTATTAAGGTTTTGTTTTTTCTTATATAGAGAATTGTATAATGGGGTTATTCGAGTGATTAGTGCTTGTAGTCTCAAATTAGTTCTTGTAGCATGTCCATGGCATGCCATGTGCAGAAAATTTAATATCGGAAAGTAGATCTGGGGAGTCTAAGTGTCCTCTTATGAGCTTGTATAGAGAGTTTTCTATCTTCCTATACGGCGCGGAGACTTGGACGCTGAGAAAGGCTGACTGGCTACGCATAGACGCTTTCGAAATGTGGTGCTGGCGAGAAATGCTCGGAGTTCACTGGTCAGAGCACCGGACCAATGCATCCATTCTGCCGGAGCTCATAATCATAATATCCTTTATTTGCTTTAAAAGTGGTACAAATGGTGTTGATTTTATATTAAATAGTTGCTATCACTCTTAACTAATACATAGTATGCAAACATCTTAAAAACATAATTTTTAGAAAATAAAAATAAAAATAATAGTAATGACTATTAATCCATCCATTCATGCACTACAATAAATATAAGTCACATACAGTAACTTAAAATAGTACCAGTACATAAAATTAATTACGAAATTTAATGTCAGCTAAATTTATCAATGTCAAAAAAAATTTGCTTATTAATATCAAAAAAGAAATGTCAATCGTTAAAATTCTCAATTATAAAAACAATGCTCAAAATACCAATGAGGCTTAACACCATATGCTTACGAAGATGTTTCGAGTATTTTGGCCACATTACGGGAAAAGTCAACGGCAATAGAGCGAGAGGTAGAAGCCCAATACGTTGGTCAGATCAAATCAGCTCCACGCTGAACACAGTACAGTCTGCGATGCCATCCACACCGCTGAAAATAGGACAAGATGGCGAAATATAGTCTAGGAGAAAGTGATTCGTCGAGTTCACGGCCTTCAGCATTGAGGAGGAGGAGAGAGTGACAATCTGCTGATCGTAGCCTCTCGAGAGTACTAAGTTTGAAATAATAAAGCAGATCCTTATCTTCTTGGAGAAGAAGCGACTTTAAGAAAAATATCACGAAAACGCTTTTGTACACTCCCTAGACTCTTCTTATGTACGTCGTAGAAAGGGCTCTACGCATTGCATAGTACACTTTTTATATTTTGTTTATATTCATGAATTTGTGAGTGTTTTTTCACAAATTGTATTTATGTGAATATTAAGAGAGTTAATATATATTGTATAAATAAAGGAGAGTTTTGGATCCGTGATCACACGGAGATTCTCGCTGGAGTTTTATTTTCTTTTCAGTAAATCGAAGTTTTAGTAAATTTGGCCGGCGCCATTTTTTTATGGTATAAGTCTAAAAGCCCCGGGCCCCGCCAATGCGTCTGCAAGATATGTCTATGGGCTGCGGTAGTCACTAACCACCTGCTCGTTTGCCCAATATGCAATATAATATATAAATAAAATAATATATAAAAAGGAGCTTAATCCGGCGCTGTGCACACCGGATTGGAAATAAAAAACACAAAATGAATTTCATATTTTATTGCAAAACACAAACATATAAGTATAATAGTACTTTACATGAGTCATGCAAAGCTCCACAGGCTTATAACCTTCATGATACATGCATGCAGGCTTCAAACCTGACACAAATTAATCGACATCATAGTAAAAGTAAAAGAGCCTTTCTCTTGATTTGAAAGGCCGACAACGCAAAGTCTAGGGGTTTGTCCCTTATCTTATACACATCCTACGCACAAACACGAATCATGAGCCAGAGGTACCTCCTGACTGCAGCACGGCACTACCTCTGGCAACTGATAACTGTGTAGAGGCACTATCAGTGCTAAAACTAGCTAAATACAAGAAAAAACAAACACAAAAAAAAATAAAATAACAAAATAGCTAATTATTTTCCTCCTATAAAAATGCTAGATCTCAATAAATTCGTTTCTTAATTCCTTAGTAAATAACAAATACAAATACAAATCTTTATTGCAATCATGAGTACAAAGGTGGTAACATTTTGTGTGTCCATACATGATACCCTGTTAGGGCGCAGCAGCTTAATATTACAATTTTAATATTTATATTACAAGACGTATCGTCTCACTTTAGTTTGTACTATCCTCAAAAAAATCTTTGAAATTATAATAACACTTTTTAGACAAATATTTTCTTAAATTACTTTAAATATGTTGAGACTGGTTGTATTTTTCAGTGGTTGCGGGATTTTATTATTCATTTTAACGCACAATACATGTGGTCCAGAACGAAATATGATTTGATGTTGGTATAGCAAGTTTATTTTTATTTCTTAAATGGCGAGGTTGTGTGTTTTTATTTTGTGTTTATCTTTATTTTGTGAGAACAAGTGTATGAGTTTTTTGACAAACAGACAAATTTCAAATATATACATAGATGGTAATGTTAGTATGCCAAGTCCAATGAAGTGTGGCCTGCAACTATCCATCCCGTCTATGTTTGCCAGGATTCTTATACATTTATTTTGCAATTCAAACAAAATGTCAGCGTCTGTGCTATTACCCCACAATATGATGCCATACATAAGCCATGAGTGAGCATATGCATAATAAGCAGCCGTTGCTGATTTTATGTCCGTCGTTTTTTTTTAACTGAAGCAGTGCGTATGTGAACCTTGATAATTTTCCGCTTAAGTTACGGATATGAGATTTCCAGTTTAAGTTGGTATCTATATATAGTCCTAGTAGTTTAAAATAGTCGATATAGTCTAATTTTGTGTTCTGATATGAATAATTAATAAATAAAGGGCGTTTTCGGTATGGTATAAATTGCATTTTTTTTTCCAACAATTTTACAAACACTTTTTATTTTACAATAATAGTTAAAAATTTTGATGACGAGATGCGCTCATCATATTTACTTATCTATTAGTATATAATAGTTAATAGAAAAGTTTTGGTTTTGGTATCTTATCTATGAGGCATAAAAATTCAAAAAATGTGAAATATTTCAAATTTTAAATGTATTTTTCGACGATATACCTTATTTAATTTAATATAATAATAGCTTACCAATAAACTAGAACATATTCAGTACAATCTTAAAGTTAAAGTTAAAGTTTTGTTTATATACTATATAACAGTATTCATCACCTTGACTTAATTATTAATTAAAACAATCCAAAGTGTACAAGTTTGTATCAAAATTGTAGATGCTTATACTTATAGAAAAGAACTACCTATTAATAATTAATTTCTTATGTTTACGCGAGTGTTACACATTGTAATAAAACTATTTTAACGATTTTAAGTAGGGTAAGTACTTTATGTAAGTTCGGGTACTTTTGATAACTTATGTCATCAGGACATCTGTCACCTCAGTCCACCCGCGACCATTGTTGCTGTGAGGCTTCTGAAACGTCGGGAATTTAAAATAAATCGTGATAAAACCCATTACAATAGTTTTATTACACCTACCTATTATATACTTAAAGAACAATGGCAAACTTCCATACATTGGATTATCTCGTTGCAAATTGTAGCGTCTAGTAGTAAATAGTAAAAAATATTGGTTTATTTTGCGTTTCTTTCTTAATAGCTCTGTTTTCACAAAAACTTTATAGAAAAGCAGAGAAAAAAAATCGTTTTGAAAATCTTAAAATTTTATAGGTGATTTAAGCGTTATCTGTCATATTCAATACACATTTACACATATACACTACTTAATTAGTTAGCACCAATATCGTACTACATTTAAAAAGATACAATGGATAAGACAGATCAATTAAAACTCAAAACAGAGACATAGACCAGTTACTATGTCCGTTCTTAATCAAACAATAGTTTTTTAGGAAATTTAAAATATGGCAACCATAATGTATGAAAAATTGCCAATATAATCAAATAACTTTCTATTTAAAACACTTTTATTTTCTCTGCTATCTACAGTCTTAGGAATAGTTTGTAAAAATGCATACATTATTTGGGTTTGTTATACAAGGTTGATACGAGCGAGAGGCATTAAATTTAACCACATATACTATAAGTGCCTATTGTTAATTCGAGACTATTAAAAAAAAGTTTACGACAAGTATACGAAAATACTTTTTTCAAACAAGTTAAATAGCGAAAAAATAAGGAAAACTTGTAAACACTCTTTATACGCGCCGCCGCGGCCGCTCGGTAAGGTCGCTAAGCTTCGAACGGGGTGAATGACCCCGGCGGACTATAGGCGGTCGGGCGCTCGAACAGCTGATGGTACAGAGTGTACGAAGTGAGAAAAAACTTTAAAAAATTCCTATGGCTAAACTATTGCTCCGATTGATCTGATATTTGTTGTGTAGCCTGGAAATAATACACTTCATATGTGGTTTAATTTAATGCCTCTCGCTCGTATCCACCCTGTATAAGTAATTCTTAGACGCTCAGAATTTATTGGGATAATGTTCTGCCAATGTTCTTTAGTTGTTTTTGGGTTTTTAAGCCACTATTTAAGATATAAATATTTTAGGAGATCAGTGAAGACCATACATTCACGTTCATTAAGGAGTAAACTCCTGTCATCTGACGTACACGGTTTTTCATTAAGATTACAAAATTAATACAAATTTAATAAAATAAGAGGTACGAGTAGCAATATCAGACTAGGAGATTTGGTAACTGCGGTCTTGGTGTATGGCTCTGTAATAAATAATTAGGCAATATAATATGGTCTACATTGTAGGTGTACTAGTTTTTTTTAGTATAATACGGCAAACGAGCAATCGGAGCCATTTTCATGACTACCGTCGCCCATAGACATCTGATTAGATGTTATACAGATGCGTTGCCCTCCATTCTCATTTCACTCCTACATGGGCGACCGGCTACTTCCACACCGCACGAAACGCGACAGCATAGCTGTCTCTTCACGCCGGTATTGCGTGATCTAGAGGTACTTCCCCGGTCGTGTACTCATATAACATTTCACTGTCACATCAGAGTAAACTAGTAGAGACCAGTGACTTCTCTCAATAGAAGATGCTACATAGAACTTACTTTTCTTATCGTTAAGTTCAATGACTTCGCAGGGCCGGTACGAGGTGGTCCTCTTCCTCTTCTGGTTCACGAACCCCGGTATGAAGATGCTGGGGGCGTCCAGACGACCGGACGCCAGCAATCTGGAATGAACGAAGATGAAGGATTGTGGAGTTTGTTGATGAAGAAGAATTTTGTAAGAGGTACATTACATAGCACATTGGCCGAATTGGGCCCGCACGACCGGAGAGGTAAGTCTCGCTTGCACGAGACCGGGGTAAAGTGACAGCTGTGCTTTCGCGTTTCGTGCGGTGTGTAAGCAGCCGGTGGTACATGGAGGGAGGATAAGGATGAAGGGGAACGCGTCGGTATAACATTTATGCGTGTCTATGGGCGTCCGTAGTCATGGCTCCGACTGATCGTTTGCCCCCCTATACCATAAAAAGCGAGCGACAATGAATGATATTGAACAGGTTTCTATAGGGGCAAACTACCAGTCGCTGGGTCTTGATAAGAACCGACACCCATAAACATCCGCTTAATGCTATGCAGACACTGCCCTTGCGTCGTCCGCAGACTGAAAAATATATCAAAACGCTGAAAAGCAAAGATACGAGGAAACTGACAAAGACATTTAAGCACTGATGAAAACGACAAAAACTGATAAAGACAGGGAACTGACGAACTCGCCAGGGGACTGACAAAGGTGGCTATGATGATCGCTTGGTGAAATTAATATGGCGATAAAACACCAGGGGGCTGACGATCTAGCCAGGAGACTGATGAACTCGCCAAGGGACTGACAAACTCGCCATGGGACTGACAAAGATGGCTCTGATGATCGCTTGGTGAAATAATATGGCAATAAAACACCAGGGGGCTGACTATCTCGCCAGGAGACTGACGAACTCGCCAGGAGACTGACGAACTCGCCAGAGGACTGACAAAGATGGCTCTGATGATTGCTTGGTGAAATTAATATGGCGATAAAACACCAGGGGGCTTACGATCTCGCCAGGGGACTGATGAACTCGCCAGGGGACTGACGGACTCGGCAGGAGATTGACAAAATTAACGTTGATTACCTCGTGAAATCCAGTTCCAGTTTATTTGCGTCTGGTCCTGTGAAGTGCAGTTTGATCTGCACGCAGGCGCCGCCGTGCAGGACGCTCGTGCGCCGGGCGTCGACGCCCACCATCCACTCGGGCACCCCCATGATGGCGCGCACCTCCGACAGGAACTGACCTCTGGAAGCATACGCTATAATCAGCAATGACGCATACATGGTGTGTAAGTAGCAGGTGGGCCATGAACCTGGGAGGAGGAACAGGAACAGGAGGAGGACAGCGCATCTGTATAAGCCTGGAAAATATTAATGATTCAGCACCATAAATAATAATGTCCATATATTTAATTCTCATACCTTAAGAATTTTTGACGTCCCCTTAAAACATATAGAATCAGAGAACCCTCATTCCCGTGGATAACGGACGGTATTAAAATTGTGATGAGGCTGCGGGATAAAGCGATGACGGCATATCGTAGAGATAAGACGGAGTCCAAAAAAGCATTACATACAATTAAAATCATTTGTAGAAAAATCCTTTTATGAAAAGAAATTTCATATTTTCGTTTTAACATTTAATAATAAAATTAAAGATCCAAAAATTCTATGGAAAAACTTAAAAACATCTAATGTTATTAAAAAACATAATCCGGAACGCCCCTCTTATTTTGCTAATCCGGATGTAATAAATAATTTTATCTACACTAATGTTGTAACATTCTACTTATGTTTTCAATACTTGGCTTATAATGACTACTGTTATAGCTCAGACAACAAAAAACTCAATTGACATTTTATTTTAGTATCCAAATCGATATCGAAAAATCTCATTTTAGCACTGTGTGAGAGCGAGAGAGAG
>LUGF01027705.1:17678-33184 GCA_001625245.1 Calycopis cecrops | reverse complement strand
ACACGGGTATTAAAACACTCGTGAGGTACTATTTTGAAACTCGCGTTCGCTCGTTTCAAAAACTCACACTCGTGTTTTAATACCCTTCTTTATATGACAGTTGCATAAACTACTATTTTTTTTGAACATTCCAATTAACTTCCGGTCTCACTCACTTATTTTGAGTTCAATCGCTTTATCTCTGCTAGTTTTAATTGAAACCAGACCACCAGACCAACAGACCATATAACATTGAGTATGCTGCTATCTACACTCCCAGGCACCCTATAAGTTATCACCAGAGTTGTCAATTGCTCTATAGAGACTTCCGTATTCCCTGATTTATGAAAAATAGCTGTGTCGTGCGTCCATTGCCTAAAATAAATGACCCAGTGGACGTAAGAGATCTCAAGCTTAACAGTTGCCTTGTCTTTCAAAGGTTCTGGAATAGGTTCTCAAAATTCGGTTGGCTCATTATCTAGAAATTAATAACATCCTGCCTCCCCTTCTATCAGGGTTTCGAAAGCATCGAAGTACCGCCACTGCTCTGTTAGATGTGACAGACAAAATCTTAGCTGCACAGGATAGTGGAATGTGCACTCTGCTTGTTCTGTTAGACTTTACAAGAGCTTTTGACTCAATAGATACATAATTGCAATTTTCGAAGTTAAATTATTATGGTTTTGATAGTACGGCTCTCCGGTGATTTAACAGCTATCTTGAAAACAGACAGCAGCTTGTAGAACTTCAGCTTAACAGGGACGAGACCACTTCATCTGCCATGGTGCCACTGAGAAGAGGGGTGCCTAAGGGGTCCATTTTGGGACCGATTTTATTTAATCTGTACTACGCCGATGTAATTAACTGCGTCCAACAATTTAATTATCACAGATGATTTGCAACTATATAATATGTCCTTTCATGCTAAAGAACATCATAAGGCACTGAGGGATTTAAATGATGACATGAACCGAATTTCTATATGGTCGGAGAGAAATGGTCTCATTTTGAATCTCTCAAAGACTAAGTACATGATTTTTGGAACCCGGCGGCAACTTAAGAACCTTCCTTCATCTCTTAATATTTAAGTTTACTGGGCAAGTCTTTGGAAAGGAGTAATGAAACCCGAAATCTAGGTTTAATCGTGGACAACCAGCTCAGGTATGAGAAACACGTGGCGGAGGCAATACGAAGCTGCTTCTATCGTCTGAAGGTACTCTACAAAATAAGATCGTTTCTCTCTGTAGAGCTTCGCGAACAGTTGACTGAAACCCTTGTGCTATCTAAACTAAATTATGCTGACACGCTTTACGGAACCATTTTGGCGCAGCCTAAGACCCCATCCAGATTGAGCGAATCACGCGCGTAACTTACGCGCGTAAGACCCCGTCCAGATTGAGCGAATCACGCGCGTACCTTACGCGCGTAAGCATTCGCCGCGTTGTCGAGGTACTAGAGCTGCATACGACGCGTCCAGATGCAGCGTAGCGTTCGCCACTACGCGCGTGATTCGCTTGTGACTCGCGAGACTCTCGACTCGCGGCGTAATACGCCGCGTGTCGAGATACTCGGGCGCCCTTGGAGCGTCCAGAACTACGCGCGTGTTCGCGGCGAATGCACGTATTTTAATAGGAATGCAGCGCGAAATATTCGTTTAAATTATATTAATAAATAATTAGGATTTTTTAAAGTTGTTCTTGATTTAATACACATGACGTCTAATATTTTTTTTTTCCTATCCTACTGATATATCGATATTTTTAAATAAAAATATCAATATCGATATTAATATTATCCAAAATATCGTTACAATATACATAATATATCGATAGCTTATTGCAATTTTATAAAATTTTATTGCAATTCCAACATTTCTAGTCACTCCCTCCAAGCGTGGTTACGCGCGTGATTCGCTGTATCTGGACGCAGCACAAAAATGTTACGCGCGTAACCTTACGCGCGTGATTCGCTCAATCTGGACGGGATCTAAAGGCGCACTATGCTTATTTTATTGTTTAGTCTCCAAAATTATTGTGTGTGTCTTTTGTGTTGTGCTCAAATAAATGTTTTTCTTTCTTTCTATTCTTTCTTTCTTTTATTCTTCTTTGTGTGTGCAAGCGGCGTACGTGGACTAATAAGAAGTAAGATCACGTCAAAACTCACAGCATGAATCTGGGCAGTTGTGTAACGTTGTTTTCGAGCATGCAGCCGGCGTTCATCGATTTACTTACAGCACGAATGTCGGCGGTTTGATGATGTTCCCGTATTTGACGATGTCCTTGTCGGGCATGATGTTGGCGCAGGCGATGCGCTCGCTGCTGCGGTCGGGACCGAACACCACGAGGGAGAGCCCCATGGCAGACACGTTGCCTTCCAGGGGGAAGTTGGAGTCCATGAATACCTGCCGCTCGCCGCCCACACCTGCCGAATGAAAATACTAATCATCAATCAATTTATTTTATTTTATTTTAATTTTACACATTAGAAAACTAACAGCTAGTATTACTTTTAAGTATCAGTAAGAACTGGCTCCATGCAGCGAAATTAGGTTCGCACCTCCGGGGAGGTACCTCTCGCTTACATGTCCGCCGTAAAGTGACAGCTAAATGTGTTTCATTGAAGGGAAGGAAGAAAAGAGGACAAGGCATAACAACTCATGCGCTACGTCATCAAAAGGCATCGGAGGCTTTTTTTTTCAAGCGCAAATGACGTAGCTGATGGAGTTTCACTTTATAAAAAAAGACTGTTACTCACTGATGGTGCCCAGCCTAGCTGTGAGGTCTCCAACGTCGCAGCGCAGAGGGTTATCCACACCACACTCCTGGCTGTACAGGTCCCGCTGTCAAAAGATTACACTTATTATGATCCATACAGACTTAATAAAACGTAATGCCACAGAATTCGGCTGGCAAAGCCTCGGCGTTGCCTCTTGCTCACTGGATATCTTCGTGCTGTCGCGTTTCGTGCGGTACCAGTAGGTATAATGTGACACGCGTCAGATGTAGCAGTGTAATGTGACACGCGTCAGATGTAGCGGTGTAATGAGACACGCGTCAGATGTATCAGTGTAATGTGACACGCGTCAGATGTAGCGGTGTAATGAGACACGCGTCAGATGTAGCAGTGAACGTGACACGCGTCAGATGTAGCGATGTAATATGACACGCGTCAGATGTACCAGTAGGTATAATGTGACACGCGTCAGATGTAGCAGTGTAATGTGACACGCGTCAGATGTAGCGGTGTAATGAGACACGCGTCAGAGGTAGCAGTGAACGCGACACGCGTCAGATGTATCAGTGTAATGTGACACGCGTCAGATGTAGCGATGTAATATGACACGCGTCAGATGTACCAGTATAATGTGACACGCGTCAGATGCAGCAGTGTAATGTGACACGCGTCAGATGTAGCAGTATAATGTGACACGCGTTAGATGTAGCAGTGAACGCGACACGCGTCCGGTGTATCAGTGTAATGTGACACGCGTCAGATGTAGCGATGTAATATGACACGCGTCAGATGTACCAGTATAATGTGACACGCGTCAGATGCAGCAGTGTAATGTGACACGCGTCAGATGTAGCGATGTAATATGACACGCGTCAGATGCACCAGTATAATGTGACACGCTTCAGATGCAGCCGTGTAATGTGACACGCGTCAGATGTAGCAGTATAATGTGACACGCGTCAAATGTAGCGGTGTAATGAGACACGCGTCAGATGTAGCAGTGAACGCGACACGCGTCAGATGTATCAGTGTAATGTGACACGCGTCAGATGTAGCGGTGTAATATGACACGCGTCAGTTGTACCAGTAGGTATAATGTGACACGCATCAGATGTAGCAGTGTAATGCGACGCGTGTCAGGTGTAGCAGTGTAATGTGAAACGCGTCAGATGTAGCAGTGTAATGTGACACGCGTCAGATGTAGCAGTATAATGCGACGCGTGTCAGATGTAGCAGTGTAATGTGACACGCGTCAGATGTAGCAGTGTAATGCGACGCGTGTCAGATGTAGCAGTGTAATGCGACGCGTGTCAGATGTAGCAGTGTAATGTGACACGCGTCAGACGAAGTATCTTACGTTGAGCGGGTCGGCCAGCTGCGTGAAGTACGGGTTCCACCGGTAGCCGCCGGCCACGCAGTGGGTGTTGGTCACTTTCACGTCGACGCCTACGGGGTTCCCGAAGATCTCCCAGTTGTGGTTGTGGGTCTGGAAACAAAGTAATCGGTACAAAATCAGCAAAAGGTAGTGCCACATGTCATTGCAACTGAATCAAGCTGCCAGGACCTTAGAGGCACCTGGATACTGAGTACGGCGTAGTGCCACCATGTAAAGTGGCGACTATGATGCTGCTTTTAAATAATTAAGATTATTTTTTTAATTTTCCATTTTTCATAGAAGAAGAAGGTATTACATCCACGAAAACCATGCCGTTGTCCATGGAGCTCGGTAGTAACCAATACTCAAAGTAAAGGGTAGTGCCATGCCACATTGCAACGGAATCGATCTGGCGCGAGCGGGGTGGACGTCTTGGTCACATTGTACCTATTTAAAAGTGATGGTTGTTCTGTCGTGTTTCGTGCGGTGTATGAGCAGCCGGCGGCCCAATAAAGGGAAGGAGGGCAACGACCTGCGTCATCAAATGCTCCAACTGCTCGTTTGCCACCATAAAATATCCTCACCAAGTTCTTGTCGTAGACCCCCGGGTGCCGCAGCTTCACCTCTATGGCCGTGTCGCTGGCGCTGCCGTCGGCGTGCACCAGCTGCGTCAGCCGCACGTACCCGTACGCGAACCCGGCCGGGTGGTGGAAGGAGGCGATCCCGCGGATCTCGCGCGCCTCCGACGGGCTGTAGCCGCGCTCCACGCGCGCGCACGCCCAAGGACGTTCGGGGATCTGTGGTCATCGAATTAATGAATGAAAAAAAAATAATAAAAAAATCAAAATATTTTTATTTAAAATAGAATTTAAAAAATTGCTTTTTGAACGTTGAAAATTTCATCTACCACCGGTTCAACCCTAGCCCTGTACTGAGAAGAACCGGCGAACCACACTCAGCGGGCCTAATTAATTAAAGACTTATCTAAAAATATAAACTAATACATTCTTAATTATATACAATACAACATATAATTTTCATTTATTTTTGTATAGAAGTGGGAGGGGGGTACTATTCCCAAGGTGTGGTATCTGTCATAAAATCTTTTACTTTGTAATACCACGCAAGCGTTCCTTACCTATTTTTTTGATTGAAAGTTTTTGGACGCTTTCTGAGATCTTATTGTAGAGGCGTAGACTTTAGAGCCCTAAAGGAATTCTTTACTCTGCTCAAATTATGAAATGGTACATCTATGTAGTTAGTGCCTGTTCCTAGTATTTCTATCATGATTATCACTTTTCGCATTGAATTCAATAATATTCTTTCGTACATACAAAACATTTTCAAAAATGTATTGAGATTGAACAGTCAGTATCTCAATTTTCTTAAATTTATCTCTAAGTGATGTAGTAGAGGCTAGTTTATATATTGCCCGAATATCTCGCTTTTGCAGGACGAAAATAGCATTTATGTCGTCAGCATCTCCCCACAACAGTATGCCGTAAGATATAATGCTATGGAAGTAACTATAATAAACTAATTTTGTAGTATATTCATCTGTAATTTGTCTAATTTTTCTAAATGCAAATGCTGCAGAACTAAGTCTACTCGCAAGTTTAGTGATATGGGAACCCCACTGCAGTTTAGAGTCTAGTGTTATCCCTAGGAATATTGTCGAATCCACTAGATCTAGAGTTTCATTATTTAATAGTACATTGGTTGGAACCTGTCTAACATTCTTTTACTATTGAGTAGTAAATTATTAACTCTAAACCAATGTACAATCATGGAGAGAGAACTATTACTTCATCACAATTCATTTGTTGTCGCTTATGTTTAACAAAAAAAGACGTATCATCGCAAATAGCACTATCTCGTGATTATCTTTAACTAGATATGGCAAGTCATTTATATATGTTAGGAAAAGAAATGGTCCCAAAATGAACCCTTGTGGGACCCCCATTTCTATTTTAGTGCCGTTCGATCTCTTTTTATTTACCTCAACCCTTTGAGTTCTATTATTTAAATATATAGTCAAGAGGTTGAGTGTCGCGCCTCCTATACCATAATGGTGGAATTTCCTGACCAATGTTTCATGCTGTACACAGTCAAATGCTTTGGAGAGGTCGCAAAACACACCTAGCGCATCCTGCGAATTCTCCCACGCCCCAAAAATAGAAGTAATTAAACTGACACCAGCATCTGTAGTAGAGCGTCCTTTTGTAAAACCAAATTGCGAAATTGAATGAACTAACGTTGGTACAAGAGGTAGTGCTACGATGCATGCATGCATGTAGCCGAATTGGGTCGGCACGACTGGGAAGGTACCTCTCGCTTACACGAAACCAGCGTGTAGTGACAGCTGCTCTGTCGCATTTCGTGCGGTGTGTAAGTAGCCGGTGGCCTATGAAGGGAGGAAGAGGAAGGGGACAACGCATGTAACCTATATGCGGATGTCTATGGGCGTCGGTAAGCATGAAAATGGCTTCGATTTCTTGTTTGCCCCATTATACAATAAAAAAAATTTAATTAGTTTTTATTTTACTTCTTATATTGTGTCTTTGTGATCTCTAATCTCTTATTATATATTATTGTCTCTTTGTTTCGCTCGCCGCTTAGAAAATAATAACCATTTACGTACCTTTTAATTTTTTTCCATTGAATAAGGAGGCAAACGAGCAATCGGAGGCTTTTGATGACTACCGACATCTTAGGACATTCGTATGATTGTTACGCAGATGCGTTGCCCTCCTATAACCCCCTCCCCAATGGGCCACCGGCTACTCACAAATCGCACGACAGCGACGGCCAGCACGACCGGGGAAGTACCTCTCACTCACTTGATACGGGCGTAAAGTGACAGCGTCGCTGTCGCGTTTCGTGCGATTTGTGAGTAGCCGGTGGCCCATGGATGTGGGAGGAGAAAGGAGGGCAGCGCATATGTATAACCCCTATGCGGATGTTTGTGGGCGTCGGTAGTCAAGAAAATGGCTCCGACTACTCGTTTGCCTCCTATACCATAAAAAAAAACTTACAGTTAGAACTTAGAAGAAACTAATTCCTTATTTGGATTACTTATGACTAAAACGAAATCAAACAAAAATTTTAACTGATCATAAAATGAAATAATTATAATCTTTCAAAAACAAATAATTATGTACGTAAATGGTTATTAGCGGCGAGCGGAACAAAGAGACTAGGTCCGTCTAACATCGCGCCTCAGCGTACACTGTCGCTCTGCGTAGAAATAACAGAGAAGCGAAGCGATCGTCAAGATGGCGCGGTGTTTTGTTCAAATCTTTCAAGCCATTTAACATAAAATAAATGAATCCTTACAAGTATCTTATTTTAATCGATAAATAAAAACAACAGTTCCCTTTAGAATTATTAAATACATAACTGTTATTAATTCTATAACGTTTTGCCTATTAATAATAATGTGATAAGTGCTGAAATTTCAACTTTAATGGCTGCTTCGTGATTTTTTTGGATCGAGAATATTTACAAGAAACGTGTATAAGAAACAAAGGTTCCCTTATAAATATAATCAACATAAACATTTTTTTTTTTTTTTGCTATTCTAAAATGTCATTTAGTTAAAAAACTTTTGAAAAAACCTATTCTGACTGTGCACAGCGCCTTAAATGCATGCAATTAAGCTTAAGTTTAATTAGATTAAAGACTACAAGCTATATCGCTAGTAAAAACGTCAGTAAACAACTAAAAAAACCTAACACTAAGTGACTTCGAACGGTTTTAGAAATGCCTGTGGCCCATAAAAAGGAGGAGGAGTAATGTGGATGTCTATGAGCGTCTCATAGGCTCCGACTACTCCTTTGCCCCCTTCACCAATAAAGCAACAAAAACTCTACCTTCTTGTGTATCGCCACAGACCGCCCCAGGATACTGTAGGGTCCGAATAGGGTCAGCTGCGTGTCGTTAAAGGTCGTCTCGAAGGTCCTGTAGGCGCCCATAAGCCCGCCCAACTGATCCTGGATGTAACCGTGCTTCCCGCCCAAGTCGCCCACCTCGTACTGGTCGGCCGTGCCTGAAACAGTAGTACTAGGTTTTAGGTTTAGATATAGGCGCTCCTAAAGGATTTTAGTGAATTCGGCCCCATACATACTTATACTATCTATCTATAAGCGAATTGATCCGGTATGACCCAGGAGGTACCTCCCGATTACACGTTACCTTGCCGCGCTACGTGTAGTTTTTAGCAGTTTTGCGCTGTCTGTAAGTTTCCGGTGGCCAATCGTGTAAACGAGAGGTACTTTCCCGATCTTGCCCAATTCCATTGCAATGCAACAAGACATCTTACTAAAAATAATTAATAGTTATAAATTAATTAGTAAGTTGTTTTAATTAAATTAACCTTTAGTAGGAGGCGGGCTGGCTCCCTTGCTCACGTTGAAGGGGTTGTAGGTGTCGTAGATTGTCGTCTCCTCGCAAGGGAACTCCAGTTCCTGCTCAATAGGAGTCTAGAAAGATTTTCAAATTATTAAGTAAGTCTGCAAAGACTTTCAAACTATTAAGTAAGTCTGTAAAGAGTTTCAAACTACTAAGTAAGTCTGTAAAGAGTTTCAAACTATTGACTAACTATGCAAAGGGTTTCAAACAATTAACTAAGTCTGTAAAAGTTTCAAACTATTAAGTAAGTCTGTAAAAATTTCCAACTATTAAGTAAGTCTGTAAACAGTTTCAAACTATTAAGTAAGTCTGTAAAGAGTTTCAAGCTATTAAGTAGGTCTGTAAAAAGTTTCAAACTATTAAGTAAGTCTGTAAAAAGTTTCAAACTATTAATTAACTATGCAAAGGGTTTCAAACTACTCAGTAAGTCTGTAAAGATTTTCAAACTATCAACTAAACCTGTAAAGAGTTTCAAAATATTAAATAAGTGTGTATAGAGTTTCAAACTATTAACTAATAAAAAATGGAGTTTCTAATAATTAACTAAGTCTGTAAAATGGACAAATGTATCTATGGGCATCGGTACTCATATATAATAATATAATAAAAATAGCTCAGACTGCTCGTATGGCTACTTGTGCTATAAAATAAAACACTGGTCCACAAGTGTTCTACTTCCAGTATAAAACAGATCAATGCATCGTAACACTACCTCCTTTGCATCAGTTCTCTTACCACATGTATCTTGTAGTTCTCGATCTGTTCGTCGATCCCTTCCAAAGCGACGAAGGCGTTGACGATGTCGTACTCCGACTCCTGGGTCAGCTCCAGCTTTCCCTTCAGCCCCACCGCCTCTCCGTTGCCGAACCAGTCCTGCACCACGGCCTTGCGGCGAGGTAGACCGTTCACGCTGGAACCAGATAGAGGAGGTCGAGCAAAGGCGCTAGTGCCTTTAATAAATACTTTAACGTGTGAAAACCCGTAAAGTAACTAAAAAAAAGTAATCACAAAACCCTCTTACATGGAACAGGCCATGCGCTCCCCTCTGGCCACTGGTGCGTGGTCGTCGTAGATGACCAGCGACCTCTGCATGATGGAGAACCTCCCGGTCAACGCCGCCTGCGTGTCCGTGAAGAGGCGCCTCGTCAGGAGGTCGCTGAACAGCTTCTTACCAGCCACCGAGAGCATGCCGTGTCTGGGGAGAAAGAAATCGTCATGAAGTTAGTGTTAATTTAGTACGTAGTGCCCCGCTGCATGTAGCCTGCGATGATAATACAAAAAGTACCTGACGGTAAAGTGCTCATGCGGCTGTTGTACCTAGTGGTGAAATATTCAAGTTGGTTGACAGTAGTACTTGAGATGCTGAGTACCCGTATGCACTCTAGCATCTCTTCGGCGAAGAGACAGTGCGCGTCCAGTTGTAGCACTCACCCCTCGGAGGGTACTTATAACACTAGTGCGTAAAGTACCCGGTGGTAAAATACTTATGCGAGAGTATATGGTGGTGAAATCTCCGAGCCGACAGAGCCTTTCCAGCCCGGGATGGCAGTAGTACTCGGGGTGTTGTGTGTCTGTGTGTACTCCGTGCGGCTTGAGTGTTGCTCCGGCGGACAGACAGCGCGCCGTCCAGTTGTAGTAGTAGGCTCCGGGCGGATAATTATAACGGTAAAGCGTAAAGTGCCCAGTGGTAAAGTACTCAAGTGACAAAAGTACCTGGTGTTGAAATCTCCGAGCCGGCACAGTCCTTCACATCCGGGACGGCAGTAGTACTCGGGGTGCTGCGTATCTGTATGTACTCTTTGCAAGTCGAGCAACGCCTCGGATAGATTTAGTAGCCTGTAATGTGGTGATGCTAGTACGTAAAGTACCACGTGGTAAAGTAACAGCAGTAGTACCTGGTGGTGAAATCTCCGAGCCGACAGAGCCCCTCCAGCCCGGGATGGCAGTAGTACTCGGGGTGCTGCGTGTCTGTGTGTACTCCGAGGGGCTCCAGCATCGCTCCGGCGGAGAGGCAGCGCGCCGTCCAGTTGTAGTAGTCCGCTCCCGGCGGATTCGCGTGCAGAGCCCAGCGGTGCTCGTGCGTGTTGTTCACGTTAGAACCGTCTGCGTGCACCTGAATTTATATTACAGTAGCTTTTACACATAGAAAAACAATAATCTTTATTAAAGGACCGAATATTAGAAAGTAGGTACTGTGACAAATTTCTTTCAAATTCAGTATCGTTTTCGCGTGATTGAACGCACTAATCTCAGCAAATATTAGTCTGATTGGTAATTTTTTTTTTCAAATTCTAATAACAGTCTGAAGTCAGGAAGTTGGCGGTGTTACACCCCCCTGCCGGAGAGCACGTTAAGCCTTCCGTCCTGTCCTGATTTCTCACCGGTCGTGTTGGACTGCCGTCCCATCGGAACATGAGAATAAGGGAATAGAGAGTGCACTTGTGTTTGCTCGCACACTTGTGCACTATAATATGTCCTGCGTAGATGACTCGTCTATATAGACGATGCCGTAGTCGAAATCGGCTACGACGACATTATTATTATACAGGGTTAGTTTTGGACACCGGCCAAATTTACAACTTCGATTCGGAATCAATAATACTTCCGACTTATGAAAAAAAAACAATAAAAAAAAATTAGATATCTACAATTACTTTATCCCATGTTATAAACATATTTCTTGGTCACCACGTGGCATCTAGCTCGCGTGTTGCGAAGCCCGGCGTCCTTGACCTTGAAGTCGATACATTTCGTGTACGAACAACGATCAATGTATTTTTAAGGACCATTTCCAGTCGGTTTTTATTTAACAAAATTAGAAGTATACGTTAATATTTTTTTAAACACACCCTTGGAATATATGTTTATTGAACCGGTGGCCAAAAACTAACCCTGTACAAGCCCATTTTCCGAGAAAGGTACTGTCATGGGTACGTGGGTAAAACCTTAGGAAGCAGCTAGTATAATATAAGGGAGATCTTTAAATGTATCATATATACATCACATTCAATTAGGATCCTGCGACAAATGTAATTAAAAAATACCAAGAACTAGACACAGCTATACAAATATAATTATAAAAGGCTGCACGAATTGGACTACATTTTCATATTCGGGTACTTTCAAGAGTTGTAGATACCGAAGTATTTCAAGATCCGCCCCCTGTCTAGAGTCTCACTTATCGACCAAAATATATCCTGTGCCGTTAGCTGCAACCGAAGCAGAGTTTTAGCTCAGTCGAAAAGTATTGCAATACGATTGTAGAATGCGCCCAAATCGGTACGGTCGGTGGTACGACCTTGTACGCCTTAAAGGGATGGCTTTAACGTCGTACAGTTTTTGAATAGCCCCTAAAACCTATGAAAAGGAGGATAGAACGAGAGGGGTTAGCTCATCTAAACCCATACGGATCTTAAAGGGGATATGCTGTCACCAAAAAGCATGATTTTTTGCAGACTTGGCTCACCACATTAGCACCGCTACTACTCTTGTGCTGGTACCACCGGCACTTTGATGTGGTGGCCTATGGAGGCAGTAGGAGATGGAAGGGGGGCAACGCATCAGTGTAGCCTCTAAACGGATGTCTGTGGGCGTCGGTAGTCATGAATATGGCTCTGCTTGCTCGTTTGCCCCCATAAGTGTTAAAAAAAAGGAAGTTAGGAGGAGTATGAAGTAAATCCAATAATTTCCTTAATCCCGTTATAACTAGATCCATATCTCACCATGCTCTCTACGATGATGGTGGTATCCTCCCACGGCCGGTCCTCCGGCTGGCGGAACACCACCCGCCCCACGATGGGGTACCGGAACACCACCTGCGCTGACGTCATACGCGTCTTGTACCCTGTCGTGAAGTCGTACGAGTGGATGGTTCCGCAGATCTCGTGCTTCGGCGCTCTCCTGTAAATGGATTTTTTTAACATAGAAACAAAATACATAGTTTTTTTTTCTCTCATTATCTTGCGATCGGCTTTGCAAGCCTTTAGCAGATTTTTTACAATAATATAATGGCATGGGAGAACTATTCCTCGATTCCTCGATTTCGAGAATTCACTGGTTGACATAAAGCTGTTGCTAGGGTGATGTTATGACCTTTAATGCGGTCTTTGTAGGTCTTTGTTTTATGTTCGATTTCCTCCTTGACAGTTCTCATTTTTGTGTACTCGTGTATTTCACTGGCTCTGATAAATAGGGGCGTCAATTTTGTTAGTGTAGAGTCGCTCTTTAGTTGATCTTTCGATTATGATTGTACTTATTGTAGCTATTACTTGCGTGCGGTCTGTACTGCCATCCAGAGAATTCTGCACACATAAGTAATGGTTTGGCAATTCTTTATACACAAAGAAGTCTAGAAGATCTGGCTTTTTATTTGGGTCAGTAAGCCAGTACGTGGGTTGACCTTCGCTTAGTACATATAATCAACAATATTTTTATGTATACTTTTTTTCATTTCGCGGCTCTGGGTAAGGAAAGTCTTAATCCCCAATAAACATTTTTTGCGTTCCAGTCCCCTCCACATATGAATCTGTGTCCTAGAGTTTTGAAGAAGTTTTTAAGGGTTTCTTCCTTTAAGATATGCTTAGGTGGGCAGTATACCGCTGACAATGTTATTAATCCTCTTTTGTCTTGCACCATTATCGTAGTCGCCTGAAGAGATACTTCAGAGAACTTCATGCTTGATGTGTTTCTTTAAGATAACAGCTGTACCTCCGTGCGGTGTTCCATCAGGGTTGGGAGTTGAATATATGACATAGTTTTTTAATTCTGTGTCATCATTCGGTGTTACGTGTGCTTCAGCTACGAGAAGTATGTCAATATTTTCATGTTCCAACAGGGTTTGTATTTCATGTTTATGTATAATCAATCCATTAGTGTTCCATGTTGCTACTTTAAGAGTCGCCATTGTTGACTATTGTTGTGAGAAGGTTCATCATAGTTGACATTTGATCTAACAGTTTGTCTAGCTTTAGAGCAGATGGAAATGTGTTATAGTAATTCGGAGAAGAGAGCACTGTTGGATTGAAATATAGAATTACTTATTCGAATCAATGTTAGTGAGGGTTCTTTTCGTAAATTAAGATGAATTTCGGTAGCTTTTATATAATATTTATAACTAGCTGGTGACTGTAACTTCGTTCTATTATAATCGAAGTGATTTGTTTTTGTTTGCTTCTTTCAAATTTTCAGATCCGTCGGGTAAAGTATAATTACTGAATTTCCCGTAGAAATGTGCGATTTTCCCGTAGTAAAAAGTGTTCTAGATGTTGACCAAGCTTAATATCCATTACTCCACAAAAAGTTCATTCGAATCAGTCCAGTACTTTCTGAGATTATGTTTTTAATGTTCAGGCTAATTAGTTTTTCGTAAATACTCGTATATTAAATGTACAGACATACGGATTTTACTGTTTTATTATAAGTGTAGATGTGTATGATAGAAAATAACCAGTAAACAAACAATAAATTGTAATTTCCAGATAAACGAAACGTCTTTAAAATTTCATAAATTATAAAAGGGCAAAATTTACGAAAAACCGTTTCTTTTAATATAATTTACGTTTTATGTACTTCTAAGGATCTTCAATATGAAAATGGGCTCACACTATTATTAGGTATACAAAATTAACTTCACTACATATAATTCTCAATCTGTCGTACTAATAATATAATGTTCCTCCTTTCATTTCATTTCAATCTTTATTTAGCAGTCATTTGTTCACAAGCATCCATTGCTAATTGTTTGGTGTAGGCGTGCAAACATTAAATGAAGACACATTTCACATTACATTGTCCAAGGTTGAAATCTATAAAGCTTTAGTTAGTAGTTAGTTATCTGTGACTCAAATTTCTGAGACCTTATTTATAGTAATTACATAGATACTAGTCCAAGCTGAAAATGAGTATAGGGATCACACTTCCAGACTGCGACGCTAACTAGTGGCTGATGTATGAACCGAATGCTAGCAAATTTTCATTTGTACGTATGATATGACATATGTCAATATGTCATTGTCACTGTGTTTTGCTTAGTGTTTTGCTAGCACTTGATTCATAAAGTGATCACTAGGGCGGCGAAAGTGCTGTCTCTGTTTCGTTCACGTTCCCTATAGCTACTGTAATTTCACACACATGTCACATGTCACACGTCACATGTCACACGTCAAACCTCACCTGGTCAAAACCACACTCCGATGCATGACACTGTTCCCCCCACTGAGCGGCAGGAACACATCCCAGTAGGCGCCGCTCAGCTCGTTGGCCAGTCCCGGCAGTATGTACCGGTGGTTGAGGTACTCCGTGCGACCCTTGTACTTGCCCAGAAGGTCCCCTACAGGGTACTGGTCTTGGGTACTCATACCTGTGGAGAGATAAGAAGGGAGATCAAGATAAAAACGGCCCAAGTACGAGTCAGGCTCACGCACGTAGCGTTTCGTATTTATAGAAATAAATGCTTAAAAAACACGTTTATTGTATGGGGACCCCTTAATATTTTATTATTTTTAGTATTTGTTGTTATAACGCCAATGGAACTACACAATTTGTGTAAATTTCAGTTTCTAGCTATCACGGTCATGAGATACAGCCTGGCAGACTGACAGCCTAATTAGAAGATCCCTCCTGCTTCAAGGAAAAATTACATAATATCTAGAAAATCGTAGATCGAAATTCAACTCTAATTTAGTAGTAATAGCAGCAGTAGTCAGTGCAGTTGTCTATGAAGCTAGGTTATATGGTTTTTTACACTATAAATGAGCAAAGGAGCGGTCGGTGAATTATGACCCACGGCCATAACTGTTACCCTGATGCGTTGCCCTCTTTTCCTCCTCCAATCCAATGGACCTCCGGCTCACAAAACCACGCAAAACGCGACAACATAACTCTATACGTTGTCAAGTGGGCGAGAGTTATTGGCCCGGTCGTGCTGGCCCAGCAAGCGGCAGCCACCACCACCGCACCAGTGAGGGCCCAGCGCCGAAGTGAGCTCACCTCAAGCCTGTTGGCGGTTCTA
>LUGF01027705.1:0-17281 GCA_001625245.1 Calycopis cecrops | reverse complement strand
GCACCAGGCTTGGACGGAGTGCCGCCGGAGGACCTCATCATGATACTCCGTCGTACAGCCGTTGCACTGGCGAGACTTGCCAACGGCATCCTGCGCTCGGCCCACTTTCCAGACATCTGGAAAGAGGGGAAGGTTATCGTTCTACCGAAACGGGGCAAGCCCCGGAACCTGCCTGGAAGTTACCGGCCGATTGCGCCGCAATCTCACATAGCCACTCTCATCGAGCGGCTTCTGCTCCGGAGGCTGAAACTGCACATTCCTATCAGGGATGAGCAATTCGGCTTCCGGGGCGGTCACTCGACCACGCTGCAGTTGACGCGGGTTCTCCACCACTTGGCCGTGGAGTGGAATAAGGGGAGACACACGATCGGAGTCTTTCTCGACATGGAGAAGGCCTTCGACCGAGTGTGGTACCCGGGCCTCCTGTACAATATGATGGAAGCCGGCGTCCCGCGTGCATATGTGAGTCGGAGCTTCAGGGTAGAGGTGGAACGACAGCTTTCTACACCTAGCGAAGTGCGTGTGGGCGAGCCGCAAGGTAGCTGCCTCTCGCCATGTCTGTACGCGGTGTACACCGACGATTTTCCCACCCTCAGTGATCGCTTCGGAGAGGGGAAGGAAGACGTCCTACTTGCGTTGTTCGCAGACGACAGAATCGTCGTCTCGTAAGCCAGACCTCGCGCTTGCGCGCATGCGGCAGCTCCTAGATAGGCTTCCGGACTGGCTTGATAAATGAAGAATGTCCGTCAACGTGGCGAAAACGACTTCTCTATTTATCAGCCAAAAACGTGACATGCCGAGGCAGTTAAGGTTTAGGGGAGAGGATTTGTCTTGGAGATCCGCGGTGCTGTACCTCGGATGTAGCATAGATCGCTCTCTAAGGATGTGCTCGCAGGTTGACCGTCAGGTCAACTTCGCTTCTCTACACGCGCATCCTCCTGACGGCCGGGCACTCCCACGAGAATTCTCAGCCCGCATTATTCCAGCGACCAATGGGAAACCGAGTCTGGCTTGTGGGACGAAGGTTACACCAGCACACACATTTTCAAGCACAAACCACACCACACGCACTACTCACCACACCCCGTAGTCAGTAGGCTACCGTTCAGGGCCATTAAGCCCATACCCGCCTAGGAGAGTCCTCCCCCCCCCTGTCAACTGCACTATCACTAATGCAGAGCCACATCACCAGGGGTCTAAGTAGCTCTGCGAGGAAGCCCGGGCATGAGGTTAACCTCGCGGCCCGCATTCCTTCGGCCCTCACCGGTTGAAGACGACCACCAGCTGGCCTAGTTCAGCATTCCTCCTACCTAACTTAGAAACAGACGGAGTCGCATGCAACAGCGTGTCCGTTCTCGGTAGACCTGTCGGCGTGTTTGTTATTTGGCGACATTCCAGCGCGAGCGCTACTGTAAACACGTCGATGACGTCATCTCGTGTTATGACTCAATCTCTTGTAAGAGGTAGTGCCACGCTGCAGTGCACACGAACTGGACCGGCACTACCGTGGTGAAGCGACAGTTGCACGTCGCCTTACGTGCAGTATGTAGCCGACAACATCTGGATAACCTCTAGCAGTCATGAAAATGGCTGCGACTGCTCGTTTGCTTTCTTATGCCACAAAAGAAAACAATAATTGTAAGCATAACTATTCGTTCAAACCTGTGTGTGGAGATGTCTCTTGGTTCAAAACGATTTATCTGTCGGGAGTCGGACAGTATAGTTACTATTGTAAGTATACAGGGATGATAAGAACGAGAGGCATTAAATGAAACCACATATACTATAAGTGCCTACAGTTAATCCGAAACTATCAAAAAAAGTTTACGACAAGTATCCGAAAATTCTTTTTTCAAACAAGTTAAATAGCGAAAAAATGTAATCATGCTTTGTAACGGGCGGCTACAGCGAGCACGGGGTGAATGATTCCGGCCGGCCATAGTCGGCGATCAGCTGCGATACAGCGTGTACGAAATGAAAAAAAACTTTAAAAAATTTCTATGCCTAAACTATTGCTCCTATTGATCTGTTTATAGTTGTGTAGCCTGGAAATTATACACTAAATATGTGGTTTCATTTAATGCCTCTCGCTTTTATCAACCTTGTATATAAATATCAGTAGTTTGTTGACGGTCTCCCATAGGAGGATCAAGAGGGGAAAAGGGAGACCCATACAGATGAATATGAGTGTCGGTTTGAAAAGGCTCTAACTCCTATCGCTGTCCTCCTAGTACAAGAAAAGAGGAGAATGCCGAGAGACTCGTGTAAGATTAAAGAACAGACGAGCAGTCGGAGCCCATGGTGACTGACGCGACGCCTCATAGGCTAGGCGCGTTTTTTTAGAAATATACAGATGCGTCGCCCTCCTTCACGTGATTACCACCAATGGGCCACCTGCCGTTACTGTTGACCTCTCACAAACCGCTGCTACTTCTTAAATAACTTTGCAAGAGGTAGTGCCATAACGCTGTGAGCCAGATCGGGCGCGACCGGGGAAGTACCTTTTGGCTCACATGACACCAATGTATAGAGACGGCTATGCTGTTGCGATTCGTGCATCTCAATAAGTATCCGATGGCCATTGGGCGTGTTAACCATTTTGCTCGTTTGCCCCTGTGCTATAAAAAATGCATTCATCCTCTTCTTCACCTCATTACCTTCAATGATTATTAGCATCATTAGCTATTCAAATCCACTGTTGGACATAAGCCTACGTCTATGAACGCCAAAACGACCGATCTGGTTAGCAGTAGCCGGTGGCCCATGTAGGAGGAAGGAGGATGGAGGGCAATGCATCTGTATAGCCTCTGTGGGCGTCCGTAGTCTGAAAATGGATCTGACTGCTCGTTTGCCCCTTATACAATAAAATAAAATAAAAAGAAAAGGTACCTGGTGGTGGAACATCAGCTAGAACGATGTTGGTGGGGTTGAACACCCCACCGGTGGTGTTACACATGGTGGCCCAATGCCCGGCGTCCAACAACTTCGCCGGCAGCTCCCTGATGCTGTACTGAAGAATGGACCCCACGAAGCGGAGGTTGGACTCGTAATCCTTGTCTGCAGAGGTCAGAGAAAAGTCCACCCAGGTGGGGTCGAAGGGGGAGCGTTGGGTTATGTTCACCGTGCCTTTTATGCCGTCCATGTTGATTACGGCCCTGGAAGAAGGGTTTTTTAGGATTTTTTCTTATTATAGTATATAGGCAAACGAGCAGTCGGAGCCACTACCGACGCCCATAGATATCCGCATAAAGGCTATGCTGATACGCTGCCCTCCTTTCTCCTCTTACCTCCATCGGCCAACGTCTACTTGCATACCGCACGAAACACCACAACACAGCTGTCACTTTACGTCGGTCTCGTGTAAGCGAGAGGTACCTCCCCGGTCGTGCCGGCCCAAGTCGGCTGCATGCAAGCATGCAGTGTGGCACTACCTCTTTCTATTTTTTTTGTTTGATTCAGGGGAATACATTTACATATGCCTTCAGCCGCTATAATTGGAGGGATTATATTACGCTATAATCTACAAGCAACTGGATCCTTCCAGCGACAGGCTGGCCTGAACAGCTGGTGAAAAGGCCAGACTTCTCCTCCTTGGGGACTGTCCAGCTGCCTCTGGCACCAGGGCAAGGTGACAGTATCCTTGAAGAAGATATTTGTTTCCAACACAATATAATGTTCTCGTGTTCTCTCCCCCTCCTCCTCCTTCTCCCCTATGACCAACGGTTGTCTGGTAGAGATTGCTGCTTAAGCACTAACAACCCCTTTGTGCACATAGTATGTAGGTGTAATTAAGATTATTAATGCGATGTAATCTAACTTATGACGTTTCGTGCTGAATGTAGCAGCTGGAGGCCCATGGAGGCGGAGAAGGAAGGAGGGCAACGCATCAGTTTGTCTCTAAGCTGATGTCTACCGGCGTCGGTAGCTATGTTGGCTACGACTGCTCGTTTGTCCTCATAAACTATATTAAAAAAGGGAGATAATCGGGAAAAGAAAGCAACTTACAGAGCATTCTTCGGCTGCGTCACCCTCAACTTGGCGCATGCCAGGAAACTCTCGCCCCGCGTGCTGTACACCGCCACATAGAGATTCCTCCGCCGCTTTTCTATGACACTCCTCAGAGTGCTCAACACCTTATTCTTATACATTTTCTTCGTCTTCTTGACATTCGCATGAGTGGCTACCTTGATCAGACCCAAGCGGCTGTCCTGAGGGTCGAAGATATCGTTGAGCTCGTCACAGTTAGCCTCATGGTTTCCTTGTTCCATGTCAGAATCGGAGATATTGCTCATGAAGAGCTTCCACTTGTGCTGAGTGAACTCTTGTTTGGTCGTAGCCTTTACGTGGTATAAATCTGCGTGGATGTACGCGTCGTCGAAGCCATTAGCTGTCACCCAGCGAAAATTGAGGGTACCAGCTATAGGCGCTGTAAATTTGGCTACTGCCTGCATCTCATGTTGCATATCCGTTGCGAATAGAGACGCGCATATCGTTCTGTCTCTCTCAGCCGTTTCCAGGAGTAGACTTCTCCCCCACAACCCATTTTTGCCAGTCAGGGATGCGCTGCTCTCGAATTCGGCGTGGTCTTTCCCTGGCACGACCAAATACCCCAGCTCTTCAGTCAGATCCAGGATCTCTCTCCCAAGGTTCTCCTGTGAGCACCTCCCCTGGGAGAGATCCCTGTAGTCCACGGGGTACTCGTGTATGCTCCACCGCCAGACCCCGTCAGGGTACTGCAACGTCGGCTTCAGGTTGGTTCTGATGGTGATGGAGGTTAAGTTTCTGATGGAGAACTGCACCTCCCCGTGCAGGCCGTGCTGGGATATGTAGGAGCGGAGTACCAGCCCATTTGTATCTGCGAACAATATGTAATGATATGATATTTAATAATAATGATAATATCTGTGGGCATTTCACACGTTAGTCTAGCCCCGAGGCAAGTACCGCAAGGACCTGATACGGACAGAAAAGACGTGCACACAAATTGAGAGATCGCAGTCTACAGCATCAACTCTTGAGGACTTAGGTAATCAGGACAAAAAATCCAAAAGCTTGTTATGGAAACATTATAATAGGCAAATGTCAAATGTTAGGCCTGCCGGAACGACCCATAGCAGAGCAATAATCGAGACACAAAAATATCTCGATGACGCTGTTTTATCTCCAACCAAGGACTCTTTGGAATGGTAGCAAATAAATAAAGCCATATATCCAAAATTAGCAATACTCGCTAGAATAAAATTAAATGCAATGGCCTCTAGCGTTCCTTGTGAGCGGTTTTTTTCTGTAGCATGGAACACATAAACTGAGAGAAGAACCGGTCTGGGAAATCGGAAAGTAGAACAGTTATTATTTCTACAACAAAATAGAAAATAAATCATAATTACATATGATGCACAGTGAATGTAAAATAACTCTATTCAGGGCATACTGCACCTCTTTGTACAGTTGCGCTCTCTGGGCAAACTATACAAAGAGATCGTACAGCGCCTTCCGCGTCCAGTTCAATAAAACCTTCAGGGCGGTGGTGGGGCTGCCCCGCTGGGGTAGCGCGTTGGCGCGCGGTCGGGCATGTTCGCGGCGGCGCGCGTGCAGTGCTTCCATGCCAGCATGCGCGCGCGCCGCCTCGCTGGCGCACCGCGTGCGGGGCAGCCGCAACAACGTCCTGAGGATGATCGCGGGGAGGTGGAACTGCCCCTACTTACGACATTGTTGTGAGAGACATGTCTCACCAATGTCCATTACATTTTATTTTAAAAATAATTTAAAGAATATTGTATTTTTATTAATTGAATATTTTTATAAAATACTAGCTTCCACCCGCGACTTCGCCCTCGTGGATTTCGGACTTCAAAAATGATTTAAAATTTTAACTTATTATGTTATTCTGATATGAAAGCTATATTACTGTAAAGTTTCATGAAAATCCGTTCAGTAGTTTTTGTGTGAAAGAGTAACAAACATTCTTACAAACTTTCGCCTTTATAATATTAGTAGGATTATAATTTTTAATGATAATTTTATGTTTTGAATTTATTTTTATTAGAAAAAAATATGTTATAAGTATTAATATTTTCAATGTATAATTTATATGGGTTATGCCTGAAATAAATGAATTTTAATTTTTTTATTTTTTTAATCGCACTCGCGAATAAAGGCCTTATTAAAATCGAAAAAGGCCTATGTCTTTATCTGTATTCGAATTACTTCTCTTGTAAAAATTCATGTTTAGTAATAATCTTTTTTTTTTCTTTTCCGCAAAACCATACCATAAGGCATAGATCAATAATAAGATAAGACACACCAAACGAAATCAGTAATAAACAATAAAACACCTTTATACCTAAAAGTGAATTCCGTTTGGATAGATATGACATGAATGTAACACGTGTTTTTATATACCTTTCTTCAAAATGTCTAAGGTAGGTTCATAGAGGCAGAAGCATTTAAGCTGATAATCTCGTGGCGCAGTGTTAATTTTATGCATTAATACTTAAACAAAAGAATGACAATGTTATATCTACATTTAATATTGTAATCTATGGATATAATAAAACTGTAATTGTAAAATTGTGCGCTCTCAGGAACGGCTAAACGAATTTGGATATAGTTTTGTAACATGAGTGAAACTGTGGGTTGAAACTAGTTAACTATTAAGAACATCCGATATATTTGACACAGTATAAAATACTATCACACAACACTTGTCCCATAACCTTACACAATAAAAGTGACGTCACAAACGGTAGGTCGTTGACCGATAGCAAGAGATCAGCTCTCAATACTGTGAGTATTACACAGATAGCACTCAGGTGGACAATAACAGACAAGTTCGCACAGGACCAGACCAGGATCTAGATTCCCCGTTAGCCATTTCTTTATGACCACAAATCCGAAAAATTATTTAAGTACAATCTGTTTTAACTCTATGAAAAATTCTATTAAAATTGTATATTGCCGCATAAATTAACAAATTCCTACTTTAACTACCTATTTAATATTATGTGGAAAAGCATGTGTGTGGAAAAGCATCTAAGAAAATTATAGTTTTACTACCTGCGCCCCGCGGTTTCACCCGCGTAACTTTCGATCTCGTGGGAATATCGGGATGAAAAATAGATGTTGGCCGATTCTCAGACCTGCTCAATATGCTCACAAAATTTCATGAGAATCGGTCAAGCCGTTTCGGAGGAGTATGGCAACGAAAACTGTGACACGAGAATTTTATATATTAGATTTATTTTCGGTGAATTCTTGAGATATATTTATCTGTCTCAATTTACGTTTCTCTATATAAAAAGCCTTGGAAAAATGTGAAATCCAACTGAAACTTAAGTCTTAGTTAAGTTAGCACGCTACTTGGTTTGAAGTTAGAACTCAAGTTAAAATAGTACTTACCTAAGAAAAACACTAATAATAAACACAACAACTTTGGTATGGTGGTAAACATGATGATGTTATTATCATAACATAACTTGCGACTAGCCTGTGGCCAGGTTCGCGTGGAATGACTGTCAAGTCTACATGAAAGGCTCTGCAGTTGAAGTGAGACGGGTATACCCGTTAGAGAGGGACGGAGACAATGACGCGCGCGCAACCAGCTTCTTGAATGGTGACCACGTTCATTGATGTCTGTGGTTTTTATTACGCAGGGTCTTTATGCATCGTCCAACCGATCTTGGGCGGAGGGGTGTGTCTGACTGGACTGTCATGACTATAGAAGCCCATAGATATCCGCACATAGGTTATACAGATGCATTACTCCCTTTCCTCCTCCTCTCTTCATGGGCCACCGGCTACTTACATACCGCATGAAACGCGACAGCACGCTGTCACCTCACGCCCGCGCCGGTCCTATGTCCCATCTACGGATTTTTCAGTGTAAGAGTCGCTGTGGGTAACGCCTTCTTCGAACTCCTACGCGTTGTCTTTCATTTTATAAAATGGTGTGGGGGCGGGAGGGGGGGGGGGCAAATGAGCAGTCGGAGTCATTTTCATAACTATTGACCCCCACAGACATCGGCATGGATGTTGTACACACGCGTTGCTCTTCGTCCTCCACCCTCCACGGGCCACCGGCTACTTAGACACCGCACGAAACGTTTGGTAATTTAATTAATTAGATTCCAACATGTTTCACTGAGATAATCAGCATACAATGCGGTTGTCAATGAGCGTCGGTAGTCATGAAAAAGGCTTCTACTGTTTGTTTGCCCCCCTAAATCATAAAAAGTCCATCTACATAACCTAACTCTACAAGCCCTAACACTATATGCCTTTATTCTAAATATCCTAACTCTACTTGCCCCAACTGTACTTGTTCTAGCTCTATATGCCATGACTCTAAGTGCAGTAACTCTAAGTAAGAAACTTATTCTTTCCTCAAAGGTCGGCAACGCATCTGTTAGACCTCTGGTGTTACGGATGTCTGTGGGCGTTAGTGATCACTTTACATGAGATGACCCAACTGCTCGTTTGTTTGTGTATAAAAAAAAACTCTACAAGCTCTAACTTCACAAAATCATCATCATCACCCAAGAGACGTCCCCTGGATACTGGCCTCCCCCAGATGGCGCCACACGCCACGGTCAGACGCTGCCAGCATCCAGCAGCTTCCTGTAACCTTGACTAGGCTACCAGCCCACTGCACCGGTGCGAAGAAACTCTTTACTGTAGTTAAAATGTGTGGCCCGTTTCGGTGTCAGCTCGTACAAGCTTTTTATGACTGGCTAGCTGTGCCCCGCGGTTTCACCCGCGTTAATTTCTAAGAAATCCATATAAACTTCAACACCCTATTTCACCCCCTTAGGGGTTGAATTTCTAAAAATCCTTCTTCTCTTATCTTAGCGTATGCCTAGGTCGTAACATCTACCTGGATGCCAAATTTCAGCTTGATCAGTCCAATGGTTTGGGCTGTGCGTTGATAGATGGCTATGTCACGTTTTAGTTTTATATATATATATAGATTTTAAGGTATAAACTTCGTTAAAGTTATCCTCAATAGTCGACGTAGGTAAAAAGATAGGATTGGATTTTTGTATACAATCTGTAAAATTACATTCTTTCTTTCTTTTTATTAGGAGTAAGTATTTTCATCCATAGATCGCGAAGTCACTGGTTCACGAATCGTGATCCTGAATTTAATAATACACAATTTAGGGGTGAGGCGTATTTACACTACCAAGTCTTATTACCAGGTTTTTACTTCAAAGACGGGCGCCCTGGTACGCGCAACAGATACTATCAAATTTAAAAATATTTTGCTATACGCCGATACATTACAAGCGAAGACCTCACAAAGTTCATTACTATATCTAATGCATATTCATAAAAATATGGAACAAAACAAACTTAAGAATTATATTATGTATACGATTATTGACAAACACAAGCGAGCTGCAGAATAAGCAGATTTTTAAAACCCGCAGCACTTACATACAATAGAAAGTATCGGGTTGAGGTATGAGCCCTGCAACGCACAGAAAAGACGTGCATACAAATAAAAACCATATGTTAATAGAAATAAAGAACACAATTTTATTGATCAGAAAAAACTTTGATAGAATTTTTTAATTTCATAAAATTTTGCTGCTTCTTCTTTAAACAATAAAGATCGAAATCTTACGCAAGTTTTTATACTCGTCGGCATCAAGTACAAAGTGTGAGGAGCACTTTTGTTTATTGCCTGTCGCAGCTTCCCATCAGAGCTAGCGAGATTTGTCGCGGGACCTTCAGTCTTATTCTAATAAGCAAAAGACAGATGATTGATGATTGCGTGTTTGGAGATTTATATTTATAGCATATTGCTTATTTATATTTATAGCAGTGTAAGTTTTGTTTTAATTTTTTTGTCAGTTTAGTTAATTCATGTCAAATAATAATCACATATCTCAATATTGACCTTACAATATTTTTTTTAAAGTTAGTTCGGGTGTTTAGTGCATTTAAATTTTAGTTATGAGGTAGTCATTTTAATATAGTTATAAATTAGGTATCTAATTTTATTATTTAAAGTTTATAATTTAATAGGTGAAGTTCCACATTATAAGTATTCGATTTCATAGCTAAGTATCACAAGATTTGAACTTTGCTTGTGTAATTAATATTGTTTTATAATAGTAAATAGTTAGTTAGTTTCTTGTTGTTAATAACGCTGTTAAGTCTCTAACCAAGGACCCTTTGCAATAGTGGCAAATAAATAAAGCCATATATCTGTCACCGTAAGATTGTAAAAACCGTAAAATTACAAAATAACTCGGAAAATTGTAAACTGTAAATTTTACAGTTTGCTCCGGGAACATTATAAACTAACGAAAAATAATGTGTTAAATTGTAAATGATTTGTACAGTTCACAATTTTCCGATAGTTTACAATCTTCCGAGTTATTTTGTAATTTTACGGTTTTTACAATCTTACGGTGACATATCCAAATTTAGCAATTCTCGCTAGAATAAAATTGAATGCAATGGCCTCTAGCGTTCCTTGTGAACGAATATTTTCTGTAGCAGGGAACATAACGGAGAGAAGCACCCGTCTGGTCTGGGAAGTTGGAAGGTAGAAGAATTATTATTTCTACAACAAAATAGAAAATAAATCATATTTACATATAAAAAAATACAATAAAAAAAAACGAAAAAAAAACAAATCAATAATCATGTAAGTAAGTAAATATCCTACTATTATTATAAATGCGAAAGTTTGTGTGTTTGTTACTCTTTCACACAAAAACTACTGGACGGATTTTCATGAAACTTTACAGTAATATAGCTTTCATATCAGAATAACATAATAAGTTAAAATTTATAGGGATTTTTAAAGTTCGAAATTCACGCGGGCGAAGCTAGTATAAAATAAAATCTAACTACGCCTGCTTAATTAAATCTAGACTAGCGTAAAAAAAGTAATAGAAACAAATATATATAGCAGACAGTCCTAAGAATGTGGACTGTGACAAAGTAGGAAGGAAAGATTTAATTTTTAGCGACAAAAAATTTGTAAGAGATCATTGCTTCACTACAACCAAATCGGGCCAACACAATCAGAGAAAAGGAGTAAGTAAAAAATAACATAAAAAATGTAACCATCAAGTCATAATATTGTAGTCTTGAATTAGTTCTTGTAGGAGGTCCATAGCAGGGGACTTTGTGCGGAAAAAATAATAACGGAAAGTAGATCTGGGGAGTCTACGTGTACTCTTGTGAGCTTGTATAGAGAGTGACAATCCGCTAACTGTCGCCTCTCGGACAGAGTACTAAGTTTGAAATAATAAAGCAGAGATCCTTATGGGAGGGTCTCTTCATGGAGAAGAAGCAACTTTAAGAAAAATACCACGAAAACGCTTTTGTACACTCCCTAGACTCTTTTTATATACGTCGTAGAAAGGGTTCTACGCATTGTATACTACAATTTTTGTAACATACTTACAATATATTCGAGCACGAATTTGTTAGTGATTTTTCACAAATTTCATCTATATGAATATCAGGAGAGATATAATCTTATCTTATTAATATTATAAATGTGAAAGTTGTTTTGCTGTGTGTTTGTTTGTTACTTCTTCACGTAAAAATTGCTAAACCGATTTTAATGAAATTTTGCACACACATAGAGGGTAACTTGGATAAACACACTGCATGCTTGCATGCAGTCGAATTGGGCCGGCACGACCGGGGAGGTACCTCTCGCTTACACGAGACTGGCGTAAAGTGACAGCTGTGCTGTCGCGTTTCGTGCGGTGTGTAAGTAGCCGGTGGCCCATGGAGGTGGGAGGAGAAAGGAGGGCAGCGCATCTGTATAGCCTCTATGCGGATGTTTGTGGGCGTCGGTAGTCATGAAAATGGCTCCGGCTGCTCGTTTGCCCTCCTATATCATAAAAAAAAAAAAAAAAAAAAAAACACATAGGTTTTATCCCGAAAAAATGTTCCTGTGGGATGCTATGGGATGATGACTTTAATGTATTTGTTACTCTTTCACGCAGAGGTTCATGAAATTTGACATATTAATATGGTTAGAAGGGAACCTGTATTAACATATGAAATATTTTTATCCAGAAAAAAATTACCTGTGGGATGCCAAGGGATGATTTTGTGTCTTTTACATTCGGCTGCGACCTAATGTAGTACATGTAAAAATGAATGCGTAAATAGATATTTGGAGCACAAAAAGTGTAACTTGGGATACCTCTTAACCGGATAAAATGTTCTTAGGCGATGACAATTATTTCTCTTCTGATCCCGATAGTGGTCCCATGTCATAGATTTATACTTTTTTTTACGGGAAAAGTTGTTGTATTGCTATTTTTGTTGCTATGTTGCAAGGTCTATATTACGAAGTCAAGGTCACACTAAGCTCAGGAATATGATGAGTAAAGCAAATGAATAGTTTTCTTTGAGGAACATGGGACATGGGAAAATGAAAAGAAGAATTCTCCTGTACATTTACACATACATACATACACATTTTCCTGTTCATTAGTACAAGGGAGATTACTCCCTGACACACACACACACAGAGTGTGTAGGGCGTATATTGTGTTCCTGAGTTTAGTGTGAGTTTAGACTTTATTGACTAAAGTTTTCCCAATAAAATAATGACATAGGAATCATCTCCCGGGACTACTACTTGGGATCTTGCATTCATCCAGATTTTCCTTTAGTCGTGTGCCAAACTCATGTAAATAATATTCGCAGTCGTAATTACGATTTGGTGCACAAACAAAAGATACATATATGTCTACTAGCTGACCTGGTGAACTTCGTTCCGCCTAATTGCCAATAGATGGCGCTGACGGTTTTTTACAACTCGCTAGCAAAATGTTTTAGCTGTAAGATATAAAGAATCTGAATTTTATACGCAGCACGGCTTAATTACAGGTTTATCACACTAATATTATAAATGTGAAAGTTTCTTTGTTTGGATGTTTGTCCGTCAATCACGACAAAACTACTGAACGGGTTTTGATAAAATTTGTTAAACTGATAAAGTATTAGCTGACTTAGATTATAGGATACTTTTTATCCCCTGGGATATGAATATTTTTTCACGTTCCAAGTATTCTTTTACAAAATGATCTACAATCAATATCGAAGCCAAAAATATAATTTTTCGAATTTTTGTCTGTACGTATGTCCGGGCTAAACTAAAAAAGTACTGCATGGATTTACTTCAAATTTTGCATGAATATTATTAACAGGTCGGGTCAACATATAGGTTACATCTTATCACGCTATTACCTACTGGGGAGGAGCTGTAGATCTTTCATTCGTAAGAATTGAGAACCTACTTTTTTAAAGTCCGAAATCCACGCAGGCGAAGTTGCAGGCGGAAGCTAGTATTGTGTATAAATAAAGGAGAGTTTTGGATCCGTGATCACACGGAGATCTTCAGCCTTTTTTTTTAGGTAGACTCTACGCTAACAGGCAGAAGGCCCAGTGCAGCTTCATCTGTATGAGAAGCGAGTGCCCTAAGGTAGCTCGAGCCTCTGTATTTATGTTCGAAGATCTTCAGAACTATAACTCCACTACTATTTGCACCGGTCACGTTATCTTCTCGCTGGAGTTTTAATTTCTTTTCAATAAATCGAAGTTTTAGTAACCGGCGCCATTTTTTTTTATGGTATAAGCTGGCAAACGAGCAGTCAGAGTCATTCTAGCGACGCTCATGGACATCCGCAGCGAGCATTTCCCCTTCCCCCCTCCACTGTCACATGAGGTATTTCGCGTAATAAAATAAAGGCTATATTTATATATCTTACAAAATATATCTTTCACTTTGTTTGCTTTCAAAAGCTTGAATTGTAGCATTTGTTATGGAAAAGCTGAACCCCCTAATGCAAGCATCAAATATGCTTAAAAGGGGGTTCAGGCCACAGTTTACAAAACATGTATTTTAGTAAAGAAATAAAGATTTATTTATTTATTTATATCACCAGCTATACATTGTCTCATAGGTGTGGTTTACAATGAGGCTATTTTCGTCGGTGTGAGTCAGGACTCAGGGCACAGAAATAGCCGCCCGCCCGCGCCGCCCGCCCAGGCCATCGGCTGAGTATCTGGGTCGGGCGGTACGTCAGCGCCGCCTAACTCGGGAATTAAAGTATGATTATGTGTGAAATTTACGCTAATATTAGTCATTACTATGAAACTTATTATAATTATAATATCTGTGGACTTATCACACTAGTTTTTTTTTAATTTATGATGTAGGAAGGCAAACGAGCAGCCGGAGCCATTTTCATGCCTACCGACGCCCACAAACATCCGCATAGAGGCTATACGGACGTGCTGCCCTCCTTTCTCCTCCCACCTCCATGGGCCACCGGCTACTTACACACCGCACGAAACGCGACAGCACAGCTGTCACTTAACGCCAGTTTCGTGTAAGCGAGACAACCGAGGAGGTACCCTCCCCGGTTGTGCCGGCCCAATTCGACTGCATGCAAGCATGCAGTGTGGCACTACCTCTTACCAAAAGTTTCGCCTAGCCCCGTGCTAAGTACCGTAAGGACTTGTATACGGAAATATATTTAATATATATATATTTGGAAATATATATATATTTGGCCCGTTTGAAGGGAGAAGAAGGGAGCATAACAATCTTCCGGATGTCCAACTCCACGGGCTTCGGTCATCCGATTGCTCACACCACTCATTTGCCCCTTATATTATAAAAAAGAAACTTCTAAAACATCGGGCTTGTTAAGTAACTAATTTGTTAGATAAAAAATAATTAAATAAATAAAATCTATAATTATCATATCTTAGTGTTATTGTAATGGGTAAAACATAATATTATTACGTCTAAATTGGATGTAGAATGGAATATTTAGGCCTAAATTATATATTTTCGGACTCCTGCCAAGAAAAACGAAAACTAAGAGTAAATCTGTATGTGGAACACGCGCGTGGGGGATTGGTATTTCTAAATGTAATTTAAAAAAGAATGAAATGAATAGTGTAATATGATAAATGCTAAATGTTTTTACGTTAAAGATGTATAAAAGATTTATATACCTACACCTTTTACGCAAAAATTCCTGATATGAATGAAATTCGAGATATAAATAGATTGAAATGTGGAATAACATTAAAATTTAAATTTTTTAATAAATACGTCAATACTGTAGGAATTTTAAGATTCGAAAATGTTGGTTGGTTACCTACTCGGGTTTCATTTCGTTCAACAACACAACTTCGTCATTTTGGAATTATTTTGCTTGCAATATGAGTTACAAAGTAGTTACTGTACCGAACAAATCAGTTGTTAAATTATTTTTTTTTAATATTACGTTCTGTATACTGTTTAAAGTATTGAGTGAGCTGCAAAAGTGTAAATTATAATATTTGAACTATTGAGTAATTTTAAAAAGTGGAAAAAGCTATGTGAATATCTTTGACCGTTTAGGTGGACACTTAAAAATTGTTTTTGACTGTTTGTGAGAAACAAAACAACATTTACGAAATAACTTCGCATGATCGTTATGCCAGCAGAAAATTTGAGTCAGGTAGTTCAAAAAGAAAACGAAACGAACAAAAAGAAAGCAGTAAAAAGAAAATATACGTGGATCTTTATATAAAATATATAAAAAGTGATGATAAAGAAACCTGAAAGGCTGAAAAAATACCTTCCTATTTGGATTTTGGTTCCATGTATAATGGGCAGTTTCAATTCAAGCCAATTTAGTTTTATCTGCGCGATTTATCTGTACAGATAAACTGTATAAATAAATTGTAGTTCCATACAGTCTACACGCGTTCAAATAAAACTGTGCGATCTTTCAATTTCTATCATCATGGTCTCCAGAAACGATCATGGTCGCTTTAGCGACAGTAGGACTAATTCGTTTGTTATATAAAATTGACGAAAACGAAAAACACGTGACTTGAGGTGTAATATGGCTTCTGTTCCATGGCTTCTGTTGAGAAATCGGCTTTCAGCCCTTGCTATTCTTTCAATTGAAAATGACGTAACTCATTCCTTAGATTAGGTACTGTAATTTAATTAAAGATTTTAGTCTTAAAAGCCGAAAACATCAATTTTAAAATTTTTCATCTCTATTTGTTCAATGTTAATCACATATTATATGACACATATTATATAGGTATATTAAATAAACAAAAATTTTATTTATTTGTATAACTATAAAATTTCTCATTAAACATGACAAATACCCTGAACCAGACCTACTTTCGTATAGCATACTTTTCACGAGAGACATAGGGCCTCGCAAAGACTTGCCGCCCGGAGCCTCGCAATGGCTAAGGCCGCCGCTGGTAATCAGTGACTTTTGAGGTCCATAAACATTCACACATTCAGAAGTTACACACGTCTCCACAAGTCAATCTTAAAGACTATCTCAAGGCCAGCTTAGTGCCATAAATCCACGCTTCGTTACTAACCTTTACCGAATAGAATATAACTTTTTAAATCGGACGGAAATTTCGTTTCCAAACATCCAGGAATTCTGACGCAGTAAATACATACAAAACTGTACACACAGTTTTACGTTTGAAAAGTTGTAAAGAACCTTTTTTTATGGTATTTAGTGGAGCAAACAAGCAGTTGGAGACATTTGATTACGCCTATAGAAATCCACATAGAGGCTATACAGATGCGCTGCTCCATTCTCCTCCCACCTCCATGGGCCACCTGCTACTTACACCGCACGAAACGCCTGTTACTTCACGCCGGTCTCGTGTAAGCACCTCCTCGGTCGTGCCGGCCCAATTCGGCTGCATGCCAGCATGCAGTGGCACTACCTTACAAATATCCTGTTTGAATCGGTCTGAAATTTCGCTTCCAAACATTCAGGAATTCGGACGCAGTAAAACCATACAAAACTGTACACGCAGTACTTTTCCATTTGAAAAGTTATGAAGAAACGTTTGTGTCGCGTTTGATATTTCAACATACATATTTGGTTTGTAATGGTGGTGTAATCTTGAGGTTCAAAAAGAAGTATATATATTACTATACTTTATTATCTATATATATTATTATTTGTTTAATAATACTAATAGATTATTTCATATAGTTTGTATGAGAGGAGGAGGTGTGAGGAGGTGGATTATTTATTTATTCACTTATTTATTTATTTATTTATTCGTTTATATTTTATCTACTATATATCTCTCTGCACATATCATTATATTTTCAGTATACATCAGGGGACTTACCAATTTATAGACTCGTTCATTGCGGAGGTTCTGTCATATTCTGCAAGTGGATATTTTATATCAAACGCGATAGAATCCGTTTAAACAATCTTAATCATGTTCAAAA